>PVKM010044123.1:0-12326 GCA_004027735.1 Carollia perspicillata | reverse complement strand
TGCTGCTGAGCTTGCCTGCAGTCTTCTCGCCTGCTTTGTCTTGGCCCGTCCCCTCTGGCCAGTCCTTCTGTTGTGAGTGCCCTGAAAGGCTTGTTTTGTTTTGATCGCAGGTGGGTGCCGACTTGGGTTAAATAGCCCCTCTGCATCCACCAAGAATGTCCTGTGATGCTCCCAATAGAGTGAATTACATCCACTGATTTTTTAAAATATTTCATTTATTTCTCTTTCGAGGAGAAGGGAAGGAGAGAGGGAGAGAAATATCCATGTGTGGTTGCCTCTCGTGTGTCCCCCACTGGGAACTGGCCTGCAACCCAGGCACGTGCCCTGACTGGGAATCGGTCCGCGGTTGTTTGGTTCACAGGCCCTCGCTCAATCCACTGAGCTACACCAGCCAGGGCAACATTCATGATTTTTATAAGACTTTAATGTTTTAGAGCAATTTTTGGCTCACAGAAAAGTAGAGAGCAAAGTACAGTGGTCTCCCCACACAGGCACAGCCCCCCATTGTCCCTCAGCAAGTGGCACGTTGGTTACGCCTGCTGACCCTTCACTGGCATGGCACGGTCACCCTCACCCGTAGTTTGCATCACAGTTCACTTCCAGAGCTGTACATCCCATGGACTTGGATGAAACACGATACAGTGCAGCTCTGAATATGGTACAGTAAACGTTTTCACTGCCTTACCTGCCCTGTAACTTACCTGTTCATCTGCTCCCGCCCCCACCTCCACCAGCATCAGAACCCGGGGAAGCTGCTGATCTTTGCACCTTCTCCATAGATGCGCCGTTTTCAGAATGTCACACGTGTACGTGTGTGTCATTTAGTCTACTGAAGACTGAGACTCCTAGATTACAAACATGAATCGCACCATTGAATAGACATTGGGGGAAGACATTTGTGCTCTTATATGTTACACATGTTTGGGCATGTGTACATGAACTTGAGACTGTTATTTTTAAATGCTTTTTATACTCAGTTTTGCCTACTTTTCTGATCCGTAATGTCTTCAGAATGTTACGGGTTTTCATAGGTACAAACTTGCAGCTACCATGTATTACTTGGAAGTTACAATTTTTTATTGTTATAAATGTACGTTTCTCCTTGTCACATTTTACGGCTTCCTTTAGTTGCGTTCTCCTAGTCCGTCTTTTTCAGGACTTTTCCCAGGAGCTTGTCTCTTGGAAGCAACACACCGATAACACGCTGTTTCCTTGAGATCTGAGAGTCTTCATCTTTTAATAGGTAATTTATTTATTTGAATTTGTTCTGAGCCACATTTTTGTTTTATGCTTTCCTCTGTCTCATTAAATAGGTAAGGAGTGCTTTAGTTTGTATTTCAAATAATTGAAAAGAAATGGCAGTAGTCCATAATGACCTTTTAATATTTCTTGATAGAAATTGCTATACAAAATTGACATAAAATTTGACATGAATTTCATATCAGGTGTAACCAATGTTTGTAAAGATTGTGTAGTTGAAGGAGTGCATCATCAATATTATCTCTTCTCGTTCTTCTTGTTTTATTCTTATTTTACACTTGATGGTTTTAGGATTTCAAAAGGTTTGGTGTTTTGTTATAGTTACACAATCTGTAATTGGAGGTGCAATATCAAAATGCTTTTCGTGTTTTTTTTAATCCAAAACACGCTATTTCCACACCACTGCAATCATTTAAGGAGCAAGCGTTGAGTGAGAGGGAAGCTTGGCCCCCGACTGTTCGTTCGCGTGTCGACACCCTCTATCCGTGACTCTGTGGTCGTGAGCCACCCGGGCCCTCCACTCCAGCCTCGGCCCGCAGAGGGCTGGCTTCACCGGACCTCCCGGTTTGGAGAGGGGTGGGGTGGCTCAGCCAGTCACTCCTCTCTCCCTTTCTGAGCTCAGCTGCTGCCCAGAGAGGACGCCTTTCTGTCTGGACTGCCCATGCTGCTCGTTGGGGAGTTCAAACCCTGACCGTGTGGGTGGACGTCTGCCCGAGCCCAGCACGCCCTGTGCCTGGGCCGGCTGGTGGGTCCGAATCAGGCATTCCAAGACCACAGGTCCGCAGGGATGAATCACTCCCTCCAATGATTGGATTTGGTAGTAATAAAGGTACTCTTCGGTTATCCCAACTGCCTAATTCCTTGGCTCAGAATTTATTAGTTGGAGGGACCCTCTTAAACCTCAAGAGATTATGTGGGAAATAATCAGAATCTTCACTTGATTTAGATTTTGTGATGAAAATGCCCTACGGTGGCCTATAACCATCGTAACACTATCATCCAGTCTGTGATTACAAATGGCTTTGGAAATGTTTTCTCCGCTGGTTCAAAAGTGGGTCAGCAAAAGCTCACAGTGAGTGAAATAATCTAAGGGGAGGAAGATTATATTTAAATGATCCTTGAAATGAAGCGAATCCGTTAAGTTAGCCAAGTCACTTAAGGAACAGTTTTGGGGGTGAGATATGATAACACCGGTGTCGGAATATTCTGTAATGTCATCATCTCAACCTCTGTTTCGGGTCAGGATTTAAGATGCTAAACACAGAGCCTCTGGAAAGTGAAATACGCACATCCATACATGCTGCTGTTCCCAAGTCAGAATGTGGAGAATCGGATGGAAATGCTCACAGTAACAGATATCCAACCGGCCTGAATCGCACATCACACACGGGGAGCAGAGCACGGCGTAAGGCAGGGATGAGCCCGACTGCAAGGAACTACTTTGCTAAGAGAAGAAAGGGGGAGAGCACCCGCCACTCTGAGGGGCAGTGTCTGTCTTCCAAATGCACCAAGTGCTGTGGGCGTTCGGAGGACTGGGTGCTGCTTTCACTTGAGGCAGGGGAGGGGCCGGCGGTTAAGGACGTAGGGAGGTGGATCGGAGCCAAGCCTGGGTGACTAGGTAACGTGATTTTAGAGGGAGAGCTGAAGGAAGCCGAGGGGAAAGCCGTGAAGCCAGAGTGCACGTCAGTCATCCGGTAAAGAGGAGGCCTTACCCAATAAGGCAACACTAGCTGCCGGAGAAGCTCTCAGTACACAGGAGGGGCCGAGCACGTGAGACAGTGGGCCAAGGCGAGAGTGACCCCACTTCCGTGAACCTAGTGCCCACGGTGCGGGTGGGAAGGAGGTTTAGCTGGGCAGATCGGGGCCGGCTCAAGGGTGGCTGTAAGTGTCCGTGTAAAGGGTTTGAACTGCATGTTCTTTACTAAATGGAGAGTTATCGAGGGGTTTTAGCAGTTTTTAAAATCAGTGGTGTCCCTGCAAAAAAAAAAAATTACCCTGGCCTAAGGATAAGTCAGAGGTGAGCAAGGTAGGAAGGAGCAAGGCTGCTGTAACTCCTGAAGGCCGTGCGAGGGCAGCTGCGGAATGGATCGGTGGCGGTGGGACCGATGGGGGGGGACAGAGTGACAGATGGCGTGCAGTGAGCTGGAGAGGGGCTGGGAGGGAGCCGGTCCGTAAAGGCGGAAGAGAAGCTCTGCTCCCTCAAAATACCACGAATAATTTAGCTGAAAAAGAAGCTCTAAACGTCCTCCTTAAATCAACTAAATATCACTTTTTGTGTCTAATTTTAAGAGGCCCGAGGGTACCGAACATCACAAGGATTCCGGAGGGGAAGAAGCCCGGGGCTGTCCTGCGGAGCCAGAGGCGCCTACCTGCCTGCGTCCTGCCTTCTGAGCAAGGACGCTGCCCATCTGTCACCTTCCAGCTCGGTCTGTGCCTTCACGGAGTCAGCGAGAACCAGGAGACGCCTTACACTCCCCGCTTCCCCCAGAGACACTGGGCTTCACATAATCTTTAGCAGGCGTCTCAGAATGCCAGTTACCTTCCAGTTGGGCCCGCGCCAGAGGACCGAATCTCACCACGGACTCAGGGTCCTGTATTTCTTCACCGGGACCCGTCAGGCACAGTGGGTTACCGCTCGATAAAGCTGCCGGTTCCTTTGTCACTGCCTAGTGACAAATTAGCTCATCGTTTGTTTTGCAAAGAAGGGAAAACGAACCGCAACAGTCGTGGCACAGAGATAGCACACCAACCTAACCAGTGAATATCTCCTTTATTTTTTGAATAAAAATAAAGCATCATGGTAAAGGAAAATTCTCCAGCTGTGCTGTAAAAAAAAAGGATTAGAGCAAGTTTGATATTAACCATCCAGGCCAAGAATCGGTTTCCTGTCTGCTCATTTTGGTCACTGGATTTCATTTTTCTAGATTTTCTTACAACCCCTAGATGGCATTCATTATTGTTAGTAACTGTGCGAGGCAGGATAAATATTGTTAATTTGAGTTCACAAAGCATAAACCTGAGACAAGGAGGTTAAGTGCCTGGCACGGCTCACAGATCCGGATTTATTCAGAAAGAAATCGGAAAGTCCGCTGTTAAAAGGCCCTATTCATGGCACCGATTTGTCTCCCCACGACCTGTTATTTTCTCCCACGTTTCTAAAGATCCCTTGCGAGGAGAAGACAACGGCATCGCTGCCTTTTCAGGGCAGCGCAGAGGAGGGGAAGCCGGCGTCTCTTCCGTTCCGAATGACGCCGGGGTCGATGTCAGAGGCAGCGCACACGTGTGCATGAAGACCGAGACCTGGAACGCGGACGTCTGGAAGGGCGGTCTCTACTCGGGGTACCGCAGAATGGGGACAGGCACCGCCAACAGGACAGAGCCCGCCCTGAGTTATGCAAAGAGCAGAGTTACTCTGATAATAGGGTGCATGGTCTCCTTATTTCTGAAGGGACTCGCAGAAAAGCTGCAATTTGGAAAACGGCGAATAAATGCTTATGAGGAGCTGGGCACGACGCCCAGTGGGAAAGTACAGCCAGTCCTGGCTGGAGAAGGCGCTTCGTGAACAGGGGCTGGCGTTGTCTCTCTCTCCTCACGCAGTGACGAAGGAGAAGAATTTGTACCCTCGCCGAACTCCACGGTGCCTGGGAACAGACAGGGTTCCAGACCAGACATTTCTCTCCGAAGGAGAATTAGGTTCACCCTTGAATGACTGTCGGGGGTTTTTTGGCCCTCTGTTTGCTGGGAGAAGGGGAAAGATATGAAAAGAAAAATGAAGAACGGGTAATTTTTCCTGACTCAGGCCACGACAAGTTAATAATTTTGTTAGCTCAGGGGATATATGTTAAACTTATTTGTGTGGTTTTTAATACAGGCTCATGCTATTCATGTGACCACAGCGACCTCATTTCCACTATAAGCTCTTCTTGTTGAAATTGTTGCATATTTAGTAAATCTTAGACTTTTAAAGTGATTACTTGGCATTCTGCAAGCACAAATGGGATTGATGGACCACGGCGCAACAAAAGCTTTGTTTCATCCCTAAGACTCATGAATCAAATGACAGGGCGACTCTCGGTGGCCGTGCAGCCGGGACAGTGATGGGTTTGTGGTGCGTTTCCCACAGGCACTCCAGCTCGACGCCTCTCACCCTCGCAGGCACAGCAGCCTCGTCAACAGGTGTCTGGGTGCCAAGTGGGAGTGCGGGTCGGCCAGCACCAGCACCTCCCTTTGATGAAAGAGCCCTACAATGCCTTACAGAGGGAGGGTGACATTTTAATAATGATCGGATGTGTCACTGTTATCTAAAAAGTCGCTACGCTTCCTTAAGGGCACACCACCTGCCCTGGGAGTGCGCAGGAGACATCCTTTGTGCTAAAGGCAGTCAGCCTTCCTTGGACGTGTGGCCAAAATGCATCTTTTAACATCTGGCAGCTTCTACCTTTGATCGCGTGTCCTATTGGTGCTTAATTTGTCACAGGAACAGCTCCTCAGGTTTACATAAGGCGATAGTCCCAACCAGTCATGGGTCTTGGCTCCCTGGTCTCTCAGTGCATGCTAGTTGCATGAAATCCATTCACAGAAACCTGGGGTAGTAAAAGACAAAGGCATTCAGAAAGTAGAGAAAAAGAAAAGACTTGATTCAGGAATACACATTTTGACAAAGCAATCTAACTCTTGTTATGCAGAAGAAGGCATGAAGATTTGGTACTTTTGGCAGGCGTGGATGACCCAGGGTTTGGGGGAGCCACGGTCAGAGAAATCAGTTATGATTGCTAGACCACAGAGGAGGTACTTTCCAAAGTCTCATATTGACCTCTTGGCACTAACTTCAGAGAATGAAGCAGGGATACGATGAAAATACATCTATAACTTGGAAATAATAATAATGAGGTCTGTCCATACGGTATCCAGACGTGGAATATGAAAAATAGAGACATGTATTGAAGAAGATAGACGATACAAGAAACTGTACACGAGAGGATGACACCTCAGTCTCCTTCCGAGGAGGCACCTGGGGACCTACACAGTTCTCCTAATTACCATTACCTACCCTGTCGTATTTTCCTGAATCTCATCAATGGTCTGAAATCTCTTCCCTTTCAAAGGTGATTTTAGTTTGAGGAAAAGCCAGAAATCGCAGGGCACCAAATATGGGCTGTAGGGGGCTGAGTCACCTGGGTAACTTGATGTTTCTCAAAAAAACTCTGCGTGAGAAGTGATGCGTGAGCAGGCGCATTGTTGTGATGAAGCTGCCAGTCACCAGTTGCCCGTAGCTGCGACCTTCTGAATCATCCAAACAGTTTCCGTAGAGGAATGTTCAAGCTTAATGCAAAATTGGATGTGGATTCGTTGCTCTACTCACTGTCATTTTGACGGTGACAGCCACACAGCACACATGCTCACTCAACAGCATCTACCGCCCCCACTGACTAGTGCAGTGAAGTCGTCATTGTTCACGCATGAGCATTCCAGTCCTCTCTCCTTGGCTGCCAGGTTACACTGGTGTCGTGTAAACTGTTCTCATTATATTAACAATGGCTGGACTTTTCCCAGACAGACCATATTTATATATTATAGGGATAAGATGTTTATATATATATATGTGTGTATATATATACACACACACACACACACACTACTGGGAAATGTGTATATATTACTTGGAAAAGAACACATATAAATTAGAGTGGAAACCATATAGCAATTAAATTTTCATTTTCTTCTTGGAAAAGGCAAGAACATTTAAGTGAAGTAAGCAGGATATAAATAAAGCTTAAAAATCATAAAAAGTAATGAGAAGTACAAATACTTAAACTCTTACAATCAATAAGAATGTGCTAAACACCCAGTAGGTTTAAGACGTTACCCTTGGCCTCTACCAGAAAGCCAGTGTAGGGTGAGGCTATAGCGCCCCAAATCCTAAGAGCCCAGTTCCCACTACACTCTTACTAGAGTAAGTAAGTCATGACATAATCTCTGACCTCTAATTTCCCCAACAATGATTGAGAATAATATTTATCTATTATGGTTGTGGGGATCAAAATAATTCATTAGTCATCTAATTCGTTAACTACACAAATATGTATTGAGCATTGCCCATGAATTACACTCTGCTACAGGAATCAAAAATAACATGGTTAATAAAACAGATAAAAACTCCCAGCCCTCCATTGGCTTCAATTTGAGAGGGAGATTTAGAAAATAAGCAACTGAAAGCCATACAATAAATGTATGGTAGGCAGTGAATATGTTAACGGCTTAAATATTATGGAAGTCATGGGGTGGGAGGTGTTCTGTAGTGTCAAATTTTCCACAGGGTAGCCAAGGAAAGCCCCGCTAAAAGTGAGACATTTAGTCAAAGGCATTAAGGAGATGAGAGTGAGTCATACAAATATCAGGATAAGTAGTGTGGCAGGGACAAGGGGCAGGCAGCACGACCCTCGGGAGTGGAGCAGGTGTGGTGTGGTCAAGGACATGCAAGGAAGCTGGTGTAGCTGCAAAGAGTAAGGATGGGCAGACAGGTGATGAGGTTTTCAAGGCAACATGTGCCTGGTCATATGTTGACCAAGCCCTGCCTCAGTCCATCGAGGAGTAGACTTCAGGTTCTTTTTCTCAGTGAGAAGCCACGGGGGGTGGGAGGGTTTACTCAGAGGAAAGGTAGGATCTGACTTGATTTTGATTTTGCCATTTTCCCTCTGGTTATTGTGTTATTTGGACTCCTCCTAGGAGCAAGTGTGGAAGCGGCTGTTGCCTTAATCTGGAAGACAGATGACAGACTAGAGTGGAAGCCATACAGAAGGTGAGAGGTGCTCAAACTTTGGATATATTTGAAGGCAGAGCAAATATATTTGATGACAGAGTGACATGGAGTGTGTGGGAGGGAGGAATAAAGAATGACTCATGGCTCTCTGAACAAAAGAACTAGAATGATGTACTTGGCAAGAAGCCGGTAGGAACAAAAACAGGCTTGGGGCAGAATGTCATGAGCCGGTTTTGGACCAGTAAAGTTTGCACTGACTATTTGATGTACAATTAAACTCATGACTGTAGTTTAAGGGAGAAGGGTAGACTAGAGATCGAGATCTGATGCTGATACAATTTAAAGGCTTAGGTTTGGATGAGATTATGAAAGAAGTGACAAGGATTGGGCTGATGATGATCTCACCTATTAGATATAAAATAAAAATGACATCAATGAAGGAGTCTGGAAGGAACAGCCAGTAGGACTAGAAGAGAGAAGCGGACTTTGGTGTTCTGTGTGCCAGTAAAAAATAAATAAATAAAAGTGCAGAAGGAAGAAGTTGTAAAGTGTCAGATAAGAGGAAATTGAAAAATGAACATTGGATTTCATAACATGGTTTTATAAGGGATTGTGATAGAATTTGTTTTCTTTACATAGCAGATACAAATAAATCTACTTTTTTAAAAAAAAATTAATGTGTCCCTTCTCAGGAAGTTTGCTTTATAATCCTTCTGAGAGCATAGTGGATCTTGTGATTCCAAATGCTTGGCCAAGTCATTGGACCAAAGGAAGAGAGCCAGCCCAAGTGGGCCAATGGGGTGACCTCTTCTGGGAATGTAGAAACTCTCATGTTCGGGACACTTGAAATAAGAGGAGATAAACGTGAACTGGGAAAATGTGGAGAAGAAAAGAAACAAGTTTTAGGAAAGAGAGGAGAAATAGATCAATTTTAAATGCCACATATGAGATGAGATACTCATAACAACCTACCTGAGGATATTGTGTGCCATTGGATAGGACCCTCTAAGCCATGAAAGTTCATACAGTTCTAGGACAACGTTAAAAGGAGTAAGTGGGGAAAAGAGACTCACTGTTTGTAAGAAGATTGATAATAAAAAAGTTGTAAGAAAATCCAAAAATAAAACTTTACAGTTGAAAGTGTTGAAGGCACCCCCGGGTTCCTCATGCTCACAGACAACCGGCAGAAGCAAATGTAAATACCCCACAGTAACTCACCGTAACTCAGGCTGGTAGGAATTCTTCCAGAAAATGCTACAGGGACTATTAAACTGTTAATCATTAAAAAAAAAAAAAAAGAAAAGGAATGGGCAACATACACAGCAATCTTAAGAAACAACAGACAGCGTTATCAAACTGATGAAATCTTGAAATGTTACCAGATTTGGAATTTATGATACTTATAGAACTAAAAGAGAGAGTTGAATATTTGAAAGGGAGAAGGACACTAAAAAAATATTGAACATACAAGAACATGAAGCAAATGGAAGGTCTAAAAATAAACAATATATAGTATGTAAAGCTGAAAATTTTAAAATATATTTTATTGATTATGCTATTATAGTTGTCCCATCCCCCTTTTATTCCCCTCCACCCTGCACACCCACTCGTATCTGCATTCCCATCCCTCTTAGTTCATGCCCAGGGGTCGTACATGTAAGTTCTTTGGCTTCTACATTTCCTAGACTGTACTTAACCTCCCCTGTCTATTTCCTATCTACCATTTATGCTACTTATTCCCTCTACCTTTTCCTCCATTCTCCCCCCAACCCCCTTCCTCGCTGCTAACCTTCCATGTGATCTCCATTTCTGTGATTATATTCCTGTTCTAGTTGTTTGCTTAGTTCATTTTTGTTTTTGTTTATTTTTTAGGTTCGGTTATTGAGAGTTGTGAGTTTGTTGTCATTTTACTGTTCCTATTTTTGATCTTCTTTTTCTTAGATAAATCCCTTTAACATTTCATATAATAAGGGCTTCGTGATGAGGAACTCCTTTAACTTGACCCTTATCTAGGAAGTGCTTTATCTGCCCTTCCATTCTAAATGATAGTTTTGCTGGATAGAGTCATCTTGGATACAGATCGTTGCCTTTAATGACTTAGAATACTTCTTCTAAGCCCCTTCTTGCCTGCAAGGTTTCTTTTGAGAAATCAGCTGATATTCTTATGGGAACTCCTTTGTAGGTAACTATCTCCTTTTCTCTTGCTGCTTTTAAAATTCTCTCCTTATCTCTAATCTTGGGAAATGCAATTATGATGTGCCTTGGTGTGTGTTTCCTTGGATACAACTTCTTTGGGACTCTCTGAACTTCCTGGACTTCCTAGAAGTGTACTTTCTTTACCAAATTGGGGAAGTTCTCCTTCATTATTTTTTCAAGTAAGTTTTCAATATCCTGCTCTTCCTCTTCCCTTTCTGGCACCCCTGTGACTCAGATGTTGGAATGTTTAAAGTTGTCCTAGAGGTTCCTAAGTCTCTCGTTTTTTAAAATTCTTGTTTCTTCATTCTGTTCTGGTGTTGAATTTTTTTTTCTTTCTTCTGGTCCAAACCATTGATTTGAGTCCTGGTTTCCTTCCCTTCACTGTTGGTTCCCTGTACATTTTCTTTTATTTCACTTTTCATGGCCTTCACCTTCTTCTCTATTTTGTAGCTGTACTCAGCCTATTCAGTGAGCATCCTAATTACCAGTGTTTTGAATTGTGCATCTGATGGGCTGGCTATCTCTTCATCACTTAGTTGTATTTTTTCTGGAGCTTTGATCTATTCTTCCATTTGGACCATTTTGTTTTTGTCTTGGGGAGCCTATTATATATTAAGGGGCGGAGCTTTAGGTATTCGCCAAGGTGGGGCAACCCACATCACTGCGTTGTAACGCTGAATGGTGGCAGAGGCATCTGAGAGGGAACAGTGCCTTTTGCTCAGCTCTCTGCCCACTTTCAGTCACTTCCCCCACTACTGACAAGCAAATTGGGCCCTTCTGGTGCTGATTCCGGCGGGGGGGGGGGTGTACGTTCTAGGACCCTGTGGGTCTCTCCAATGAACTCTCCTGTGAGGCTGGGAGTTTTTTACAGCACCTCAACCCCCACAGGTTTTTTCATTCTGAGGTTTTGAAGCTTTATTTCCCTGAGCTGGGACCCTGGGTTGCGAGGTCTTCTCACTCCCCAGTTGGGAAGAACTTCCCAGTTTATCTGCACGTGAGTGTGGGATGGCCCCGCCTGCCAGCCACCACCTTGCCGTGAGTCCTCTCCACCTGGCCGCCCATCTCCACCCCTCCCAGCAGTCTGGACGAATGTTTCTTCTTTAATTCCTTCCTTGTCCGACTTCCATACAGTGCAATTTTCCGTCAGTTCTGGTTGTTGTTGTTTTATTTTAAAATTTGTTGTTGTCCTTATTTTGGTTGTGGGAGGAGGCAAAGTGTATCTAGCTATGCCCCTATCTTGGCCGAAAGTTATAAAGCTGAAAGTTTAGTAGACAGGTCAATAATAACTTAGGGAGTTGAGAATTCATGAAATAAATGGAGCTGAAAAAATTACGAGATTAAAACTTAGAGAGTCGAATAGTACAATAGGTCTTTCACATAAAATACAGCTTGAAGAAGTGGAAACGATGGAAGCCAAGGGCATTTGTCTGTAGGTATTTTGATACAGGACATTGGGAGAATTACTTTAAAAAGCCTCAGATTCTGCGAAGCAGTCAGCATGCCTCCGGCCTAGAGAAGAAATTGCCGATGGTCTGCCACCTCCTGCTGTGGTACTGGCCGTAACCTCCTCAAAAATGGCACCTGACCAAGCAGTGACACCGTGGTCCTCTCCCAGCTGCTGATCGGGAGTGATTGATGGTACCCTAAGTTCTCAGAGGTCCCCTCCTATGGTATTTCATGTTGCTGTTACAACCATCAGTCTGAGTCTCTTAATGCCAAATTCATGGCAGGAGGCGGTGAATTCTCTTTGGGCAATCAATGGCATCTGAAACCGTCATCATCTCTCTTTGGGCTAATTTTCCCAACCAGCATTATACATGGACCCTGCCCCTGGCATTGTTAAACCCAAGAGAAAGGGGAATTAACTGCATTTGCTAATTAAAAAAAAATAAGTGTTTAGTAAACAAGCTAGTGGCACAAAAATAATAGCCATTTTCTACTGTTTATTCTGTGAAACAGGAAAAAAGTATGAGCTTTATCTTTCAAAGTTTGAATCCAAGCACAGTGAGAGTTTCTCATCCTCAAGTGTTTAAGGTGCTCCGTTACCAGCCCTGCAGGTTAATGAGGGGACCAGGTGGCGTGGGGAATGGGACTGAAGGAGGTCTACACC
>PVKM010044122.1:0-12314 GCA_004027735.1 Carollia perspicillata | reverse complement strand
TCCCTACCCTGCAAATCTACTTTTACCCTACCCTGCAAAAAGAAAAAGAAAAAGAAAAAAATGAAAAGAAACCAATACTCAGCCGGAAAACATCTTGATCAAATATTTTCCCTCCTTGTTGTAGGTTTGCTCTGTAGTACGTCGTGTTTTCAGTTTTGGAGATGCTTCTCGGATTTCCTAGAGGAAGAGGAATTATATTTCCAGTGTGTATCCAGAATGATTGAAAGATCACTGAGAACTGCCTGTGAATGTGTGCCATCCAAAGGAGCAGGAGTGGGAAAAACAGATCACAGATATATTTGTAAACTACCCAAACAATGGTGGTTTATAAAAGTATTAACTTTTGAAAAGAAACAAATCTTCTAAATAAGAAGAAATTGGATTTTTGAAGTTTGACACAGACATGAAACATGTTTTACACACCATCACAAATGACAGAGAAAACACAGAGATGAACACAGATTCTACAGCCCAAAAAGAAATTGCAAAAGCGTCAACAGATCATACTCATATCTGAGTCAACAGACTATGCACGCAGCTGCCTGTGCTACTCAACATTATGCATTTTGCAAAGCTTTGTGAGAGAGAAATTTTCATTTAGAGAGTCAGATGTGATTGCACAGTACCACAGATGATTTGGCACACACACACACAAATGGCTATAAAAGATGGTGGTGTTGGTATTTTACAAAAGCGAAATACAAGAAAAACCAAATGGTAGCTAGACAACTAACAGCAATGGTGAACTGGTGGGTTTAAGTGGGAGGGTTAGGTCTGCCCTTAGGTGGGATGTGGTCTGCAGAATTTGGGGAATCTTAGAAGCACTTTTCTTTATCATCTAAAAGCAATAACATATATTCAGCTTTCTCACAGTGTAAAATCTGTATTTCAAATTAAGTTACCAATAAAGGTACATTTTTTCCCCAAGACTAGGAATGAAGAAATATTACATATTGCAATTAAAGAGTTCTGTTTCTATTGTCTTGGTTAAATTCTCAGTCCGTGATATTTTATGAACTTAGGCAAGTTTTTTTTTTTTTTTCAATCTGGTTGTTTTTAGATTTTCTGTGCCTTAGTATGATAGAACAGCAATATCTGTAATCATTCATTGTGTGTTTATGAGCACAAAGAGAAATATTACACATTACCACATGATACTATACAAGGAACAATTATTGCTAAATGAACTCCTGAAAATTGTAGCTTTCATTACAGTTTGTAATCATCAAATCATCAAATCTCTATAAAAAACTTCTCTCTCTCTCTCTCTCTCTCTCTCTCTCTCTCTCCCAATCAATCACTTCTCTTCTCTTTCACATATATAAATAGCACACCTACACACAGATAACATTAGGAAATAATTGATGTTAATTAATAAAAAATAACATAAAATCCAAGATGCAACCTTCATCTGACAGTTCTAGACAAATGCATTTGTATACCAACCTGAGAAGGCATAAAAATACCCCCACAAGGATGCAGAGTGAAAAGGGAATGGAAAACAGCTTATGGATACCAGGTGGACAAGAACTGGAGGACCATAAGAGGCATTCCCCTTAAATCTGTGCCTTATGAAAAAAGAAATAACTAAGCAGCTGCCTCTAGAAATGACCTCTGGGGAAGTACATCTCTAGAGGAAGAGGTGATTGTACAGTTTCTGTTTTTGGCAGTGAGGGAGGAAGGGCACCATTAGGAGTCACCTTTTAATAATTAATTTATTATTCTTTTTTAATTTTTCTGTTGTTTATGCTATTACAGTAGTCCCAATTGACAGATTTGCACAATTTAATTCCCCCCCCCCAACCAAACTCAAGTTGTTTGATGTGTTCTGGGATCAATTAACAGAATTTGCTGTGGGTTTGCATCACAGTAAAATTGGTGATAGTGTTACTCAGTCTGCTTAAGGGTGTCTTTTGTTCTGTACTTCAGTCTGTGTCACTTGGCTTTTCCAGAGAAAGAGGAAACAAGTGTTATTCCTAAGAATGAAATTTGTAGTGTACCAAAGCAGGAAAAATATGTTTGCTTTGACTCAGGTTATTAACAAGCAAAACTAGAAACTTAATCATAGCAACAATAATGCATTTATTAAAGTTAACAAATGTCAGACAATTTAGCTTAATTCTCATAAATATCTGCTAAGATATTTATATTATTCTCATTTTTGCAGGCAAAAAATCTGAGTCTTAGAGAGGTCCAGTGCCTTACTCAAGGTCATAGTTTCAGCAAATCAAGGAATAGTTTCTTGATTCCAGAACATGATCCCAGAGTTACCCTGTTAATTATCTCATTCTATTACACAGCAACTATTAACAGGACAGACTAAGAATCTCAATTTCTGACCCAAAAGGAGTCTCATTTTCACTATATGATTAATGTTAACATGTATTACTTCATAGTCTTTATAAACTTTTGGTGAATATAAGAAAGAGTAAAGATATCTCTACTTTTCCCCAAATTTCCTAAAAATAACTTGTTTAAATATGTTCATGAAAATACACTCTAAATTCCAAAACACCAACAAGATTGTCTTCACCTTCTGATACCCATTATAAGGTGTAGCATAAACAGGATCTTAAGTGTATATCATAGGATATTAAGTATTGTTGCAGAAGAACTCAATTGCTTGTCTGTTGGGAACCACTCTGTCTGGTATCAGGAGTTGTAACCGCTCCCCCATGGCTAAGGCTGAGTGAGTAACCTCCAGACTGTGAGCCACTGAGGAAACAAAGCTTATCTCCCTGGCAAAAGCACTGCTTCTGCCATCTCTATCCCCCAATGCTTAGTTGGTTAGTTAGTGTCTATGGGTAAGACCCCTCATAGGAGGGACAACCTATGCCAGGCACGATCACTGGTGGGTGGGCATCAAGAAAAGGACTCAGGGGCTGCAGCCAAATGAGGGTGAAAGACCCTCAAACCCCCTGGCTATTTTGACATTGCCCGAGTCCCCTTTCCATCTGGGAGAAGCTCTGGGAGAAGTGCTTCCTGACTCTAATCCACTTAAGCCTGAATCTTGACAGGGAGGAGGTACAGCCTCTGCAGCTAGAGGGTGATTCGCATAAGAAAGAATATGTAAAATCCTGTGATACCTGCTTTTGTTTAGAATGCTCTCAATTAAATAAGGGTCCAAGCAAGAAGTGAGTTTGTTCCTCAAAGTTTTATGGCCTTTTAGCTATCTGACCCTGACTTAAAATAGGCCCTCAGAGTTCTTTGTTATCCATTGTTTGACCCTTACTGCCTGACATTGATTGATGAACTTTACCTGTATCCCTGTGTGTTACAAACCTAATAAAAAGCCATTGATGAAGAAGCTCTGGGCCTTTCTCCCTTGAGAGACTAGTCCCTTTCCTTCTCAAGCAAATCATGTCTTGGTAGCATTACATTCATCCGTGGCAGATGTGGGAGGGTGCCTGCAGTGGAGCCCCCCCACATTTGTCCATACAGGAAAGAATTACAGATAAGCAAGTCTGTTAGTATGCAACCAAAATCTGTTAGAGATATGTTTTCATGGAGAAGACCAGGTCTTGCAGAGGTGGGAGTAAAAGGCATAGGCAAAGGGCATAGGTAAAGTCAGGGGTGGCAGAAAGTATCAGGTCCTTTGTCCTGAGGACTTATATAGTTAGCGGGATGGAGTGAGGGAGTTACATATTGATTGGTGGGTAAAGGTAGTGCCAGCTTCCTTGGGTGGGATGTGACTACCCAAAAGTAGGTATGTATAGGGTTCTGATAGCCTGAATTCTTTTCTTGCTCCAAACCACATTTATTCATCTTGTAAAACATACATGTGACAGGAGACAGTGTTATTTCTCTCACCCCATAGTAATTCAGCTTGTCAGCCCGAAGAGCTATGTTTCTGTATTCTATATTTAGAGGTTCAGAGAATGGGCTTCTCAGACCAACAAGTCACCTGATTCTAGCTCTTTTTTGACTCTTGAGTTTGAATTCATTGACATTAGATAGTTTCACACTGTATGAAAATTCTGTCCTCACAATTGTCCATGAAGACCACAAGTCCTCTCCTCTGACATGGATAATGATTGCATCCTTTCCTTTGTTGCTAACACATTTGGGGGGATAATGCCAACGGACAGAGAAGCTAAGTAAGAAAATTATAGTACAGCACATCCTTGTCCTTCATTGATCAAGTATTAGCAATTTTGATCATTCTTGGGCAATCTCAAAGCATTAAAGTATATTGCAATTTGGCTGAAGGCATATTAGAATCACATGTGCTGGGATGGTGAGAAAAAGGGGGTGGAAGGTAGGAAGGGGACTAAGTCTCTTATTTACATGTGAGTAAGCCATGCTGCCCATATGGACATCTAAACACAACTAAACCAAACATCATGATTTATAAAAGTAACTTCAATTAAATAACTGTTAATAGAGAGTTGCTTGTGATTTTTAAAAATGTCCCTGAGCACATAAAAAAAATTAGGAAGTTTAGAAATTAGATATTGTGTGCCAACAACCTGCATTAAGGAAACAAAATCTTTTATGGCATCTTGATTTCTAAAATAGCCAAATGCATTTGAAAAAATTTAAAGGCATTTTTATGATTCTGCAAATAAAAGCCTACTTATTTGTAATATTAAGACTCTAGAATAAAAATGTTTATGTGGCAAAATATGTTAAAAGAGATTTCACTCAAGGACATCTAGAATGTTTGTGAAGACCTTGTCAAGTACCTAAGATCCTCACAACACTTGTTAAATAAGAAGTTATTTATTTCAAGTCTTGGGAATCATTGGAAGTGGGTTAGGAAGTTATTACTTAAATGAGTAAGTAGAAAAAATGATATATATTTTTAAAAATGGAGTCCTCATGGTTGTTCACAAATGAGGTGATGGCAGAACCCTTATCATTTAGCCTGATCCACTGTCCCAGAATAAACATTTCCTAAACTCTCTTACAGGGAGGTTTGAGGATATGGTTAAGTTTGGCCAAAGAGACATAAGAAAACATGTTGTATAGTACATTTATTGTAGAACATTGAAGATCATTTGCCGTATGGGCTGGCTTCTGAGCAGGTGACCTTGAAAATGTAAGCCCTGCTTGGAGTAAAACAAGCTGAAACAGATTCAGATACCAAACCCAATAAAGCTGACACACAAATTGGAGACTGATAACCTCCAGATTTCTTTTATCTGACATAAAACAAAACAAAGTAAATATTTAGACTTGTTTAAGTCACTATTTTTTTTTTTTTTTTGAGAAATGACATTAGCCAATACAGGAATGTGAATGAACTGCCTCAGTGTTACCTCCCGTTCTTCCCATTTTCAACCACTGCTTTCAGGAATTTTAACCTTGTCTGTGAACTGACACAAAGTTAGAATTGTGTGAAACTAGCTTCAAAAGAGATGTTTGACTCAATAATATCATATCTTGCTGTGTCTAGAAATATTTTTAATGGCAGTTGAGCACTTTTATTTCCCCAGTTTTTGTTTCCCTATTGCTTTTCTCAATGCCTCCTTCACGTCCTTGTTCCTGAGGCCATAGATCATGGGGTTCAGCATGGGGATCACCGTGGTGTAAAACACAGCCACCATTTTGCCCTGTTCCACAGACTCCTCAGTGGGATGTCTCAAATGCATGTAGAAGAGGGTTCCATAGAAAATTGTGACCACTGTCAGGTGGGAGCCACATGTGGGAAAAGCTTTCCTTCTTCCTTCTGCAGAATGGCTTCTAAGGATGGCAACAAGGATGAACATGTAGGATTTGAGAATGATCAGGAGGGACTGGACATTGCTGTAGCCAGCAACTATGTACAATGATAACTCTTTGCTGTGGGTGTCAGAACATGCCAGTTTGATAAGAGGAGGATCAGCACAGTAGAAAGGGTTAATTTCATTAGCCCCACAGAAAGAGAGGTTGTAGGTCCTCATGGTCTCCATCACACTGAAGAGGAAACCATCAACATAAGGGACAATGACCAGGTGAACACAGACATGCTTCGACATTTTGCTACTGTACAGCAGTGGATGGCAGATGGCCATGTAGTGGTCATAGGCCATGACAGCCAGCATGCAGTGCTCTGTGAGGACCACAGCAATAACAATATAGCATTACACCAAACAACACGCGTATGAGATGGTTTTCGTCTCGGATAAGAAATTTTCCAGCATTTTGGGAGTGACATTTGTGGAGAAACACAGATCTAGAACAGACAAACTTGAGAGAAAGAAGTACATGGGTGTGTGAAGTCGAGAATCAGTTTTGATTAAAACAATCATGCCCACGTTCCCTATCACAGTGACCACATAGGCCACAAGTAACAGCACATAGAAAGCAACTTGCAGCTCTGAGCAACTTGTTAGACCCAAGAGAATAAATTCTGTCACTTCAGTGTAGTTTCTTCTGGACATTTCTTTGTCTCATATGAGAGGCATTGGTTGGATTATCTAAGGAGAGATAAAAAAAAGGATTTTTTAATCACTGAATATTGCATGAGGTTACATATTGTAAAAAGGCCCAGAAGACCTTGGTTATGTGATCTCAGTAACATTTCCGTAATTAGATATGAACATATATACCATAACCGAGGAAAATGTTTCAACAAATGATTTTTATTCAGGTTACATTTGCAATCACACCATGCAGTTAAGTTCCAGGTTAAAGATAAAATTACAAATTTAAGTATCTCAATACTTTGGGAAATTTAAAAATCTAAATAACTTATCTGTCAAAGAAAATATTATAATATAAATTTAGAAATTTTGTCTGCATTCTTTCTTATACACATATAAAAGGTTTGAAAGAACTTTGAAGATAAACCAGGGAAAGTTCATTCTGAGAAACACTAAGAAAATGAGTTGTGAGCAGAGAAGACAATGGGTACCAGAACTTCATCTCACATTTCCTAGATTGATGACTTACTGATGCATTATATAGCTCACCCAGTACAAATTTATGCATTTTCACATCATAAAATTGAAGCATAAATTGAAGTTTGTGTCTAACTATAATTTTCTTTGGGACAATTTTGTCATTAGCAAATGTCATTATCAGAGAACTTGTCAGAGGCCGGGTAAACTTCAAACCCCATGAACAGACTCAGAATGTCAATGTGAGTAGAACTTCATTTTTCACCTTCCCTAAGACTGCAGGTGAGACTAATAGATCTGGTTCATTTGTGTTTGCAGGTATAACAAGGCAACAACAATAATAACAGTTGGTGAGCTCTTATATTCCATGCACCATATGAAAGCACTTTCCATGTATTATTTGACTTGATACTACATAATAGCATTTTAGAGTGCAGAAATATAGATGGTTTCTTGAATCTTCCATTCCAAATCTTATCTTTTTAGCTATTAAATAGCATTAGGTCTTTCAATAATTGTACCTACCTTATTAACATTAAATTTTCTGGTTCATAAAATTCCTTAAGTTACTTTATAAAATCTTGTAAGCCATTTGGTTATTTATGTTTAAACATTTATAACAAGTAATTATTGGCCATATTTCAAGTTCCAGCCATGGGACTGGATACTGGAAGTAAGATGGTGGACAAAATAGAGGCAATAGGTTCAACAAGGTTGAGTACCCAAGTTCAGAAAATTTAACACTGTGACCCTAGCTCATAGATCAGAAATGGAACAACTAGCAGAGCAATCAGTTACAGTTCCTAGTTTAGTGTTTTTCCTCTTTATTGTGCTATTTCCCGGGAGAGTTCATCACTCCCTGTCAGCTGAGTGGACTGCTTGGGGAAATATTGTAACTGTTGCTAAAAATGTTATTTCAATGTACTTAATATTATTATTTCTTTTCCTAAACCAATTATTGTACTATAAGCTACTAAAGAAAATAAATATGAATAAAATAGGATCTTAAACTAGAATTGGCTCTTTTTTTGAAGTATAGATGATAAGGACACACCACACATTCTAAAAAAGGTACCAGATGGAAGAGTGAGGAAAAGGACAGGTAACCAGGTATCAGTGCCCAAACTTAAAATAGGAGGAAGTTTGTAATGAGAATATAGGATAGTGTGTAGGTACTGTGATTCAATTGGCCAGAGGGAAGCCAAGAGCTTTTTTTTTTTTAACTCTCTGCCCATGAGCAACTTCTGCAGTTCAAGATCTAGATTATATCATTGACTTAAGATCTAAAAGCTCTGCAATTTTGCTCAGATCTCACTGGTTATAGACACACATCATATTTCAGTGGAAACCATTATTGTTAACAATATTTTAATTTTAGAATTGTGGGGCCGTGACAGAGACAATTAATATAAAACTACAATCCATGGGAGATCTGTCAGACTGCTTCTGAACATCATGAAACACAGCACACACTCAGACACAGTTAGCAACTTTGATGATGAGTCAACTGACTACGTACAGAACCTGCCAAAACAGAGAATGCTTCTCACTAACTAATTGTGGTAAGGGCTTTCAAACGCAGTTCATTTCTCTGAGCATAATCAGACTGACTCATATTTCAAGTATCTGGATTAAAAAAAGATATTCTAAAAACATAATGCCCTTGGAATACAAACATGGGCTGTGGAAAAAAACAGGTCCCATACAGAAGAAGGATATTAGAAAATAATTCAGGATCTTATAAGTCGGAGAACAATAAAGGGCTTAGAGATCTTTTAGTCTAAACCTTGTAGCTACAGATACTGAAGCTAGTTTCTCCATATATTTAATGCTTACAAGAAAAGGCCTATTTGAACATATATTTTACTTCTGAGAAGCCAAAAACATTTTAAACCATTAACAAACTACACGGACCTACACTTTAAAATTGTCTTTTTCTTGTGGAAATTGATGACAGTAGACACCCAGACATTAAGTAATTGGAAAACACAAAAGAAATATTATTTGAAACTAATATTAGTGAAATGTCTGCTAGAGATCCATAGTACCAAATTCTATCAGGATGATTCAAAAACACTGGTAACATAAAGAGAAAGACAGAACTGAGTAAGCACCTGTAGATTTTCTTTCATTAACAATGCACTGTCTGTGCAAATTTCCCATGAAACTACCTATTTCAACACATCAATATCTAAAGAAGTATGCAATTTAAATAAGTAAATACATAAATTGCTAGATTTTGAAAACTAACATGCAAACACGTTTCCTCTCCTACCTGTAAAAATATGAGTGTCTTCTTAGTGACCACAAAGGTCAAATTCTTGCCAGTACTCTAGGGTTTATATTCAACTTGATGACATCAACATGTATCTCAGGAGAATCCCCAACTGTTTTAAGGAACAACTGAAAATAAAATCCCAGTTGGGAGCATTTTCTCCTATGAGGAGAAAAACTAATTAGTAGTACTACACTTTCTCAATTCTATATTTTATATTTCATTGAAATTTAAACCATTTGCCTGCTATGAGTAGTAGTGAAATATTTTAGACAATAATGAAACCCAAATTTGCAATCCTCGGGAGACAAAATTTCTCATGAAACTGAATTCAAGTAATTTTCTTCATCATTTCAAGTTCTCTAACTGATATCCTATGTTGTTTGCCCTTTAATTCACACAAAATATGTATTTAGTGGAAAGTTTGCTGCTGTTTAGTCTTCAGAATACAAATATGAAAAATATATTCTTCCACTAAAGAAGTTCTCATATTGATGGGATACTTAAATAAATAACAATAGGTGTAAATGATCAGTTTCCAGAAGAAAAATGCATAGAATGTGAGAGACAGATAACTACCAGTGACAACAGCATAGACAATAGTCAAAAAGTGTATGCTAAATATATGGACTGCATTTAATATGTAGTTTTTATTATGCCTCCAGTGTTTGTAAAAGTTTCCTAAAACTGAGTCCAAAATTGGATTCAGACCATAGTTGCCTTAAAATGTAATTGAGGGAAAGATAGCTTACAAATAATATTTTATATTCACAATAATCTCATGAAATGCATGTCAGTAATCATGGTTTGTAAGTGAATAAACAGACCCCAATGGGGTAGCTATTCTAAGCTAACCCAACTAAAAAGTAAATAATAAAACAGAGATTTAGAATCAGGTCTAAATAAATCTAAAATCAATCCCTTGCCCATCACATCATGATGTTATTTTTGTTTGTTTGTTTGTTCATTTCAGCAATAAGAGGTTGAAGTGACTATTTTGACAGGTGGTATGAATCTTGAAATGGATGGAAATGAAAAAGAATCACACAAAATTCTACATTTCTTTTGTGAGTTGACAGTGGGTTCTATTCCATGTCTCCTCATTCAAGAAGCTGTACTTAAATCTTAAATCTTAAATCTTAAAATTCCCACTGAGGGTTTCTCTCACCAACAATATTTTCCTCAACTGAGAAGAGACACATATGAATTCTAATCTACCTCATTGTTCACAAGTAATCACACACTTCCACCTAAACAAACACAAAAGATAAGTATAAATGCTTTCATGTGAACACAGAGCAACAAAATTAAAACAACTAGTGAACAAAATGAATAAAGGTACAAAATGTAAACTTTTGTAATAAAAATTTTACTTTTTGTGTTCAGACTTAAAAAAATCTTTAAAGTTTTAAAAATGCAGTATTCATGAGATTCCACATATAAGTGAAGTCATATGGTACTTATCTTCCTCTGACTGGTTTATTTCACTAACATAATACTCTCCAGGTCTATCCATGCTATCTTAAAAGGTATTTTTATGACCAAGTAATATTCCATTGTGTAAATATACCACAGCATTTTTCATCCATTCATTTACTGATGGGCTCTTAGGATGCTTCAAATCTTGGCTACTGTAAATACACTGCACTGAGCACAGTGCATATATTCTTTTGAATTAGCATTTCAGGCTTCTTTGGATATATTCCTGGAAGTGGAATTGCTGGGTCATAAAAAAGTTTCATTTCAATTTTTTGAGTTAACTCCTGTTTTGCACAGTGGCTGCATCCATCCGCATTCCTACCAACAGTGTATGAGGGTTTCCTTTTCTCCACATCCTCGCCAACACTTGCTTGTTGACTTATTAACAATAGCCATTCTGACAGGTATGAGGGGATATCTCATTGTGGTTTTAATTTGCATTTCTCTGATAATTAGTGGCATTGAGCATCTTTTCATATGTCTATTGTTCATATGTATGTGCTCTTTGAAGAAATGTCTATTTAGGCACTTTGCTCATTTTTTAACTGGGTTGCTTTTTTTTTTTTTGGTGTTAAGTTGTATAAGTTTCTTATACATTTTAGATATTAAGCCCCTGTCAGATATATTGACAAATATTTTCTCCCCTTTAGTGAGCTATCTTTTCATTTTGCTGATGATTTCCTTTGCTGTGCAAAAAGTTTTTAGTTTGATGTATCCCCACTCATGTATGGAATCTAATGAACAAAATAAACTAACAAATAAAATAGAAACAGACTCATAGATACAGCAAACAGACTGCCAGCTATCAGAGGTAAAAGGAAATGGGGGCTGGGTGAAAAATGTGAAGGGATTAAGCCAAGAAAAAACTCATGAACACTGACAACAGTGGGTGATTAGAAGAGATTAAAGGGGTAGGGAGAGGTAGAAGAGGGTAAGGGGGGATAAATGGTGATGGAAGGAGAGTTGACGTGGGGTGGAGATCATCTAATATTGTACAATATATATATGATGCAGAATTGTATCCCTGAAACCTATATAATTTTGTTAACCAATGTCACTCAAATAGGTTCAATAAAAATAACACATAAATAAACAATTGCAGTGTTTCTTATTGGTGTACCGAATTTCTCATCTTACCATAAATTTTGTCCTGTAATTTAGAAAAAAGGTCTAGAAAATGCTTTGGGGCCAAAAGAATAGTGACATCTTATAGGGAAATATATTTTTCCTTAACAGCTCTCTGGTTAATGCTTCTTTCACATCTTTATTTCTAAGGCTATAGATCACGGGGTTCAACATGGGAATTACTGTGGTATAAAATGCAGCCACCATTTTCCCCTGTGCCACAGATTCTTTTGAAGGGGGTCTAAGATACATGAAGAAGAGTGTTGTATAAAATATAGTAACAGCTGTCAGGTGGGAGCCACAGGTAGAGAAAGCTTTGCGCCTGCCCTCTATGGAATGAATCCTCAGGATAGCAGGAAAAATATAAAGGTAAGAAATCAGGATGATGAGGAGAGAAAAGGAAAGGTTACATCCAGCCACAACAAACATTGATGTTTCTTTTTTGGTGGTATCAGAGCAAGCCAGCTTAATCAGAGGGGGGTCAGCACAGTAGAAGTGATTGATTTCATTGGAGCCACAGAAGACGAGGCTGTAGGTCCACATGGTCTCCATCAGCCCAGTGAGAGCTCCATACACATAAGGCACCATGATGAGGGATGTGCACACGCTCT
>PVKM010044121.1:0-12333 GCA_004027735.1 Carollia perspicillata | reverse complement strand
AGACAACGTTCTCTAGGGAATACTTTAAGGGACATAAGTCTGCCCAGTCTGTTGTTGGGCATAATGTAAAGTGCTCCTTTTAACCTTTCTAGCAACATTAATTTAATCACCCAGCATAATCTTTGAAGTGCACTGAGTGGGCTAAGAATTTCAGACAATAATATCCTGTACAGAAATCTTCAAAAATAATCTATTTCTCTTAAGATATTTACCAGTTGGATATTATACTTTTGTATAACAGTGTGTATTTTTAATTGTACATATTCAGTTGAGTGTCTCAGGGTGGACAGATACAAAGTATACTTATTTCCCTCTTCAAAAGAAGGGGATTTTTAAAGAGTGCATACAAACCAGACATAGAGAATTCTAGTAAAGGATAAAAACATCCCTTGGCCCAAACCAGTAATTATTCAATTAAGTAGCTAATAGTACCCAACCATATTACAACTAATTGAGTCACTTTTCTTTGCTCGTTCTATTGAGGCACTTAAATACACACAGCTGCTTTACAATTGTCCTTGTGCTCATGGTGGTAGAGACTTTTACTTAACTAGGGCAGCCATAACCATGCATCTAAGCCATTCGTTTTTTCACTTGTTCACTTAGTAAAAGTTTTGAGTCCCTACCCGACCCAGGGACAATGGGGCATATAAACTTCCATAAGAACATGCACAGCCCTTCCCCCACAGAAAGTACAGACACTACCATGACTCTGTTTCGTGTTGTTCAGAAAGTAAAGTCATGACAGGAAAGCCAAAGTGTGTTGGATGCCCGTTGCTCTTGCCTTCCAAGCATTCCTTCCGCCTTCCTCTTAGAGGAGAATCCTTTACTGTGCTCGCAGACCCAGCCCTTCTGTGTTTCCAATTTACTTGGGGCTGACTCCACCCCTGGTTCCACACACGGTCACATGACCCAGGGAGTCTATCAGCATCTTCTCTTCCTAAAAGACTGGCTCATATTGGGGATCCGACCTGAACCATGCTAACAAGACATATGTGTAGGATTCTTATTAGAAGTACTGAGAAACGGAGGCTTTATCTGCTGAAATTGCTACCTTTTTGAAGATGCAAGCTTGGACCCCTCGGAGTTACCATAGTGGGAGAGTCTATGGGAGAAGGAAGAAATCAAGCATGAGACAGAAAAATCAAAAGCGTGGATGACATCACTTGATCATTTTCTTGGATCTACCATGCCTGAATCTAGAACTAACCTCAAGATTTAAATTAGAAGGTACATATACACATTCCAAATTATTCTTCCTGCCTTACTGTTTTATCTGTCTACATGCTTTATATATGTTTTTACTGTCAGGACCCTTCTCCTCCACCCCCACAGAATGTAAGATCCATGGGGACCTTTCACTTTCTAGGGGAAGGTCTGTTTTTGCTCACTCTCTCATCTCTGTGTGTAGAACAGGAGCTAACCCATGCAGTCACTCAGTACTTACTTCTCAGAGCATAAACGGGAGCCACTTGGTTCCCACCCCACCCATTGCTGTCAACACCCCCTTCGCACACACACACATGGGTTCACACTCTATGACCCTGCGACAGTGCCCTGAACCGTCTCAGTGTCATCCTTCCGGGCACTCAATGTATAAAATTTTCACATTTTTCTTGACCTTAATTATCACAAAGAGATATGAAAAGTTGCCAGATTTGGGGGAGGGGAGCATAAAATCAGGAAAACCAGGCTTATAATAGTTACAATAAAAACCCATTCCCAGAAGAAGATATTTGCCAATGATACATCTGATAAGGGGTTGATACCCAAAATTTATAAAGAACTCATATAAATAAGAAAAATTCAGGGTAATTAAAAAATGGGCAGAGGACCTGAAAAGACACTTCTCCAAAAAAAACATACAAATGGCCAAAAGACATATGAGAAGATGCTCAATGTCACTAATCCTCAGAGAATTGCAAATTAAAACCACAGTAAGATATCACCCCACACCTGTCAGAATGGCTGTCATCAATAAATCAACAAACAAGTGTGGGCCAGGGTGTGCACTGTTGGTGGCACTGCAAATGGGTGCAGCCACTATGGAAAACAGTATGAAGGTTCTTCAAAAAATTAAAATAACAGAATTACCTCATGACCCAGAAATTCCACTTTTGGGTATACAGTCAAAGAAATCTAAAACACTTACTTAAAAAGATATATGCACCCCTATGTCCACTGCAGTGTTATTTACAGTAGCCATGCTATGGGAGCAACACAAGTGCCATCAATAGATGAGTAATTGAAAAAGAAGTGGTACATGTATTCACTGGAATATTACTCAGCCATGAAAAAGAATGATGTCTTGCCATCTGTGCCAACATGGATGGATTTAAGGCTTCTATCCTAACTGAAATAAGTCAGACAAAGACAAATACTATGTGATTTTACTTATACATGAAATATAAAGAACAAAATTAATGAACAAACAAAATAGAAACAGACTTATAGATACAGAGAACAAACTGGGGGTTTCCAGATGGGAGGGGGCTGGAGGGCTGGGTGAAAAAGTTGAAGGGATTAATTACAAAATGGTAGTTACAAAATAGTCACAGGGATGTGAAGTACAGCATAGGGAATGTGATCAATAATTATAACAATTACATATGATGCCAGATGGTACTAGAATTATTGGATCACTTCACTATACACTATGCTGTATAACTGAAATTAACATAATGTTGAATAATACCAACTGTAATTGAAAAATAAAATTTAAAAATAAATTAAAAAATAAACAACCCCCAGCCCTGGCTGGTGTAGCTCAGTGGATTGAGAGCAGGCCTGCGAACCAAACAACCATGGTTCAATTCCCAGTCAGGGCACATGCCTGGGTTGCAGGCCAGATCCCAGCAGGGGACAAACAAGAGGCAACCATACACTGATATTTCTCTCCCTCTCTCCTTCCCTTCCCCTCTAAAGGTAAATAAATAAATAAAATCTTTTAAAAAACTTAAAAAAAAACCACTCCCTAAATGGATGTGCTGGAATTAGAACTCAACATTTATATTTCTTAACGCAGCCCTCTCCAAAATACCAACATGTCAGCTACTCTCCTGCCCTGCAGCTGTATTGCTATCAGCAGCTCCTTATGTCCAGATGGACTGTTTTCTGTACGTACTCAAAATCTTTCTGCTGAATGTTGAGTAGACATAAGTTAATTGGTTAAAATTTCACTTTGTAACACTATATTGAGTTTTCACTAATGCCTATGTCTTTAATTCCAGGCACTGCCTCCTAATTAAACAACCTCGCTCTGTGGGTTTGCTCTAATAATGACGCTTGATTTCAATTAATACAATGTAGCCGGGGAACATTCACTGTAAAAATTTCTCTGCGCTAAAGGAAAAAAGGGTGGAGCAGATGGAGTCCAAAATGCAACCGGCAGCAACTGTATTCTTAATGCACTTTCCCCAGCAGTAAAGTGTGCCCCCTCTGTGGATTGCCTGTGCTTGTACTAACTATGTAAATGTATCTGTGATTGATTTTTAAAACAGCACACCAGGGCATACTCAGCCTCCGAACAAGAAAAATATCACCCAACTGTAAATATCCAGTGGAGCATTACAACTGTTTCTTCTCGGCCCTCCGTAACTGCACAGCCCAGAGAGAAGGACCGGTGCCCCAAATCCGGCTTCCCATTAGATTGCATAAATGTCAACTTGAAAACCAGGAAACAAAAAAAAAACGCCATTATGAGGTCTTCTGAAATATAAAATATTCAGAAATCCCTGCAGCTCAGGAAGAACTCCTGAAACTGCCTAGCGCTTTCCAGCTTGAGCCTGCAACCGAATGTTTGAAGACTTTCCATTCTAATTGCACATTGTTATGCGTGTGCTCTTATTCCCCAATCAAACACACTCGGTGGGTTTCCATGATAATGGCATCGAATGCCTATTAATACAATGCTGTGGGAAAACCAATCTGCTAGAAGAGCAGTTCTCGGAATCACAAACTGGGGGCACAACGCTGTCGCCAGTTGTTAGCCAATGTGGTTCTTTTTCCCTTTCTCATTAAAGCAGGAACAAAAATGCATAATGCTGACGTTGGTACATACTGGTCAGTGTGGCATTTCGTGGTTTCTGGGAGGAAGGAAAGACTAAATGATGCATTAGAGAATGCTCCAGCACTAAAATACTTTTTTGAAAGAGGAAGAAATCCTTCTTATGTGCCCTATTTAACAGTGCTCGTTAGGATGCAACTTAGGCTCCAACCATGTCACAGAGCAGCAGGTTCCTATGTGGATTATTCCTGGAATGGCCATGATGACTTAGTCTCACCTGGGGACATCATTTTTGCCCGAATGTGTGGCCACACCCTCCTCTCTGCAGCTTCTTGGAGATCTCCACCTGCAGGGGAAGTAACCCAGGAAGGGCCCCTCTCCACTCTCACCTCTTTTCTCTCCCTTCCCCCCCACCACCCCCCT
Organism: Carollia perspicillata; assembly: GCA_004027735.1. NCBI lineage: Eukaryota > Metazoa > Chordata > Mammalia > Chiroptera > Phyllostomidae > Carollia > Carollia perspicillata. The sequence goes on along the minus strand of PVKM010044121.1, from coordinate 7,904 downwards.
AAGAAGATGAACTGAAATAACATGGGATCGTATTTCTTCATAGAAAAAGCTCAAGGATGCTTGCACTTTTCCAACACTTTTCACAACCACTGTTCTTCAAACAAAGACAGAGGAATCCTGGTGGTTCTGAGAAGCAACCCCGTCCCACAGCATCCTTCACGACTCCCTAGGGCCTTTTGTTTTTATAAAAATGCAGGCAAATTTGATATGCAAAAAACTGGTTGATTTTGCATTTATTATTAAAGCTCTTGAATAAATTTTTCATGTTGTTGGATTTTTCATTTCTTCTTTTATGAGCCGTCTGTATATTTTGTCCATTTAATCATTGAGTTATCTGGGGAAGTATTTGTTATGTCGTGTTAACAAGCATGGAAGGAGCAGAGATCTAACTTGGGAGAAACTTGAAGAAATATATTGTGTATACGCTCTAACCATTAGGTCTGCTATAAACATGACCTAATTCTGAAACAGAAGCTATTAGTTGAATATTTACATTTTCATTAATAGAGTCTACAGCTGGATATTTGATTTCCTAGCTGTAATTTTTATTTATCCTGGGTTGGGGAAAAACAGGTTTACAGCTGTGAGTATGGGAGACAGTGTATTCTTACGTTGGAACTTACGTTGATCGTCTGTGTTGCCATGACCTTCGACATCCCCCCAGACTGCTCCCTCGCCATCCAGTGTGTGGTGGAGGCTTCCCAAGGGGCTTCCTCCTGCCTGCCCTTGTCCCACTCCGGTCCACACAAGCAAGAGCAGCCTTGAAACCACGTCATTTCAGCCATGGTGGGCCCGTTTGCGCCCAGAACTCCTCTGTAACACCCTGGTGCTTCCGAATGAGCCCACGGCTCTTACTTCAGGTCCAAGACCCGGCCACGTTATTTCCTGCCACGTTCTTTTCTGCCACGTTCTTTCCTTGCTCCCTTTGCCTTGGTCATGATGACCTTCTTTAAGTTCCTCTCCCACCTCAGGCCCGTGACATACGCTTTTTCCCTCTGCCAGACGTTTTTGTGTCCACTCTTCACACGACTGGTTGCTCATCTTTAAGTTTCAGCTCCAACATCACCTCCCCTGATATTCTAATCGGATACTTCCCTGCTTTGTTTCAACTCTTTTGCACCAGCCTGCGATCTTCCTGCATGACACATACCCCGGTCCACTGCTTCGTCTACTGCTTAATCAGTTACACACATAATGTCTAGTTCTCAGCTCTGACTCTAGGCCCCACGAGGCCAGGGACACATGGGTCTTGCTTGTGTCTGCTGACAGCACAGTGCCCCTCCCACAGCACAGGCGAGAAGCAGATGACTGGGGATACGAATGATCAACAGCTCCTCAGTCACCCTTACATCTCTTAAGCATAATAGAAAAAGCTGGCTTGCCAAGAAATCTAAACATCCCTCATTGAGGGTGAAGCAACCTAATTATCCCGAAGAAAAGAAAAGAAAAAAAAAAACCCAGCATGCTATTTCTCAAGGAAGAGGCAGGGGAATAAAGGAGAGCTTGATTGCAAAACCACTCAGGGTATCCCCCGCCTCTTCAAAGGGTGAAACTGATCTATCATTTGTCACCCAAGTATTCTCTCCTGTCCTCCTGTTACTCACCAAAGTTTTATTATGCTGTGGTCAATCAATACTCCGCAGCAAACCCTGCAAAGGTAAACAGGCCTGCTCAGAGAGGCCCACGACCCTCTTTGCATTTTTATGTCCTTCATTACAACAAGTGGGCTATTTTTATACCTGTTAGCTGCGAACAATTGGCAAAACCTCAGGCCTGGAATAAAATATGACAAGGGCCAACCGAGGTAACAATAGCATTGCTTGTGCTGCAGCCAGCTTGCCATTAATAACAGCAGGAAGAGGGAGTGAGGGAGTCAGGGGAGGGTGTCAGGAGGGAACGGAGGCTCCTTGGAACCCAGTAAAAACACTGTCCTGGGGGAGCTGGTCAGGTTAAGGTTACCTGGCCCGCCCAGCACAGGGACCCACCTCACTCTCCACCCCCTTACCCTCTGAAAACCTTCAACACGGTAACTCTTAGAATTAGAGAATTCTCACAGCCTGGCAGGGCCGTACATTTCTTTAGGCCAAACAACTCTAAGGGGTTTACTTCTTTAAAATAACATAACCCCTTATTCTGAAACTTTACAAAGTTCTTCCACAACAAAGTATTTGTAAATGAGGAAGACAGGCAACCATAAGGATATGCAGCTTTGCAGATTAATAATAAAATCTGGAAACAATCTAAATGCTTACCACAGAGGAACGTCATGTGGATTTTTGGCAAGTCAGCCCCTGGAATGATACTACCTCGCTATAATTAATTTTACACATCAATGATTGCTTCCTGACATTGCATACATTTTATTATTATTTATACATATCTATTATACATTTCAAGTGGACTTATTTTCTGTTTTCAATGCCAAAATGCAAGCCCATGAGGCAGAAACCTCGTACCCAAAACAGTATGGGGTACATTATAGTTACATGACAAATGTTTGTTGAATGCATGAAGTATGTCACCATTCACAAAGCACAGTAAGTGGACATGAACAAACACAGAGACAATTTAAAAACTGCTCTTATTTCCTTAAAAAAATACAGGGCATGTGTTGTGTGTGAGGATCCGGGACCCATAACTTTTAACTCCCTCACCCTGCAGCAATGTTGGGGGTACTGCGAAGGGGGGAAATTGATGCCGAGTGCCAAGCTACCACATCCTTCAAAGCAGAAGCTGATTTAGCCTGCTGGAAAGCTCAAAACCTTGGAGGACGTTTTGATACTCAAAGCCTTTTATAAAATCAAGTAAATATTGTCATAGTATCCTTTCGTAATTTTGACCCGCATCTGAGTGAGCTGTTTGCTTCCTAGTAATGACAACACGATGTGTTTGGGAATAAAATGGACAAATTTAGTAGGTGTTGAGCCTTCCTATAAACAGAAAGACTCCGTGCTAACTTGCGGGGGTGGGGTGGTGAGGGAGAGAGGGGGAAGGGAAGTATCCACGTGTGCCCGGTGCTCTGGGCTGGGGCTGGGACACAGAAGACTCCAGAATGAAATGGTTCTGAGAGTAGGTTTGACATTGTGATCAACATGGGTTGAAACCACTTGCTGGAACTCAAGGACCTTGGGCAAATCACTTATTCCCTCTGAGGCTCAGTGCCACCATCTTAAAGAATGGGCATAATTCCTCAAACTGACACAAAATCATTTTAAGAAATGACTGTCTGCATTAGGAATTTAGGACAGCCAGCACATGGCCGGTGTTGAACAAATGGTAGTTATGTGGTTTGCTCTGAGGTTTTGACAAGGAGTTTTACATTCTGAAGGTCCACTTAGTATTGTTACATTTTTGAGCCATCTACCAAACCAACACGGCACCTCAGTAATGACATAGTTCACACAGAAGGGGCCAACACGAGTGAGGGGTGGTGTGATTCTTACACACTGATTTTCATTCCTGAAAAGTAATTCAAAGCACGCCACCTAGGATTGAGTAGTTTGTACCTCCCAATCCTCACCTCCTTTCCACCCTGGACCTTGGCACGTACTGAACCTAGAACCACAGAATGGAGCCTCTGGTAATGGTGCCCGTGGAGAGAGGGAGGGAGGGAGAGAGAGAGAGAGAGAGAGAGAGAGAGAGAGAGAGAGAGAGAGAGAGAGAGAGAGAGAGACACCCTTGAAAGCATCCTGACCTGACTTCCTTCACGTTTAGCACTCTCTGCACTGGTTTTACGTGCATCACTCCGAAAGGCGTTTTAAGCCTGCGTCTCTGCTGCATGGATATGTACTCACTATACACATGGGCTCTGTAATAATATCATACGTCCGCTGCAGACTTTTAAAGTAGACACTTTAAAGGGAAGAGGAGAAGAATCAAACACAGAGCCCGGTGTTTTCTTTTGTGCGGACGGTGTCTTGTGCATATCCTGGTACCCGAGAGTCCCACAGTAAGGAACACTGTTTGAGGTCGTCCTCTCTGAGGACTTCCGCCCTCGATGAAGAGCATCTCTCTTTCTCCATCGTTGCCTAACCAGGGGAGGCTGAGCTAGGGGAGCTAGGGGAGCAAGGGGTTAGGACAAGATGTCAAGTCTGCCCTTCCGTGTTTTTATTTGGCTTAAGTTCTTTTGTTTGTTTGTTTGTTTGTTTGTTTTAGTGTCAACATTCTACTCAGGACATTTCTTTTGCCTAAACGGTTTAACAAGCTACAAAATAGCAGGTCCCTCTGTCCACTTCCACTTTGTTGAGCCTTAGAGGCAATCATACACTATCCTTAGAAACAGTCCTTCCCAAACTTGCTTCTCTCTTTTGCAAAACCAGCTCTAACTCCGTGGCTATTTGAGTTTCCAATGCCTCCTAGACTGCAGAGCCCCAGGGACACAAGAAAACTGGAGGAATGAGTTTCGAATGCAAGCAATCCCTGGACCACCAAGCCCCCGCGTGCACTGGGGAAGCAGACACACAGCGGAGCTGAAGAGTGTAGGAGCTATCCGGGGCCATCAGCCCTGCGATTTCTGTAAATTTCACTCTCCCACTGAACTCCACAAGAAAAGACTATCTGAATTTTTTAAATCTAATGTTTGTGTTTGTCCACCTAAGAGCAAGACCAGTTTGTTAGAACAGCACTACCCAGTACTCAGAAGCTGTTGTGCATTCGTCTAAGCACTTACCAATGTAACCGAGGTCTGTCCAGGAAAAGCCAAGCCATTATTAACATAATGAGAGCGGTTTGTGCAACATCAATGTAACTTAGCAGCCAAGGAAAGTGGACTGGAATGCACATGCATGAGCAATGACGACTTCACTGTACTAGTCAGTGGGGGCCATATATGCCACTGAGTGAGCATGTGTACTGTGTGGTTGCTGCTTTCAAAATGATTAAGTGGGTAGAGCATCGGATGAATCTGCATCAAATTTTGCATTAAACTTGAACATTCCTCTGTGGAAACCATTTGAATGATTCAGAAGGCTGCACTTACGGGCAACTGGTGATTGGCAGCTTCATCACAACAAGGCGCCTGCTCGTACGTCGTGTCTGGTACAGAGTTTTTTGGCAAAACATCGTCGAATCACCCAGGCGATCAGCCCCCCTCCCTCCTACGACTACAGCCCAGATTTGGTGCCCTGCAACTTCTGGCTTTTCCCAAAACTAAAACCACCTTTGAAAGGGAAGAGACTTTAGACTGTCAATAAGATCCAGGAAAATATGACAGAGCAGCTGATGGCGAGTGGGAGAAATGTGTGAGGTCCTAAGGTGCCTACTCTGAAGGGGACTGAGGCACCATTGTCCTACATGGGATGTTTCCTGTATCTTGTACTTCTTCAATACATGTCTCTATTTTTCGTAGTACATGGCTGGATACTTTCTGGACAGACTTTGTCATTCATTCATTCATATATATTTATATATATATATATATATAAATATAAATATATAAAATTCTCACCTTAGGACGTTTCCATTGATTTTTAGAGAGAGAGGAAAGAGGGAAGAGAGGGATGGGGGTAGAAAGTGGGGGAGGGAGGAGGGAGAGAGAGACATTGATTGGTTGCCCCCTGCCTGTGCCCTCAAACCCACAACCCAGGCCTGTGCCCAGGCCTGTTCCCAGACCAGGAACCCAACTGGCAACCTTTCGGTGCACAAACAGCTCTGTAAACCGCTAACCTCGCATGTTTTGAACCAAATGCAAGAAGTTAATAAATGCTCTATAATCCAAAAGAAACAAACAACATGACTGCATGCCGAGTCTGGTGCTGTCTGACCTGTGACAACCGTTGGTGCACCTGTGTGAGGGGGTGATGGCCACGCAGGCTGAGGACTGTAGAAGGATTGCTCCCCGTGAGATGCAAAACCACGAAGCAAAAAATAGCCTGTAGTTATTTAAAATGGTGATATATCGCTTAATTATAGTTCTTGCATGAATTTTGATTTTAAAAAACAGCATTAAAAGAGGATGTATTAGGACGGCCAGGGCTTTCGGCATTCCCTGAAATGGTGTGCGTGCAGCAGCAAGGGCCTCATTCCCTGCCTGCGGCCCCAGCCTGGCCCTGGGACCACACCTCCTGCTCACGTTATGGGGCCACATCTCACCCAAGGCCGGCCCCCAGCCTCCGCCCATGCCCAGGCCCCTGAAATCCCCCAGGGATGCCCAAGGAAGGGCAGCAGGACAGGACTGGCCCATGTCATCGGTCGTCTTGGAATTCAGTTCCACCTGCACTGAGGACAGAACTGGGTCTCCTCATTTGTCTGCGCTCCCAACAAGAACATGACAGCCTTACAAATGCTGCAGCAGCAGCAGCGCTCAAGCTACTAACTATAGCTGCAGGGACCTTTGGGTATTTTTTTTAAAGTTTTTGTCCATTTTTCTCACTTTTCCTAGATCCCGTCCGTGATAACCCCCACGAGACGCATCTCCATTCATCTGCTGTGACTACTTTCCCATTTTTAAAACACTCCAAAGCCAAGTTTTCCAAGTTTCCTACACGGCAAATAACTAGGACTCCTCTTCTCCCATGGCAGACGAGGTGCTAAAAATTTCGACTCTTGGAAAGGTCGGAGGAGAAATGGAGTTAGCGCGGGCAGTAACACAGAGAGACCCCATCACTGAGTGAGACCAGGGCCAATGAAAGGGTTATGCTGGTGGTAGGACGCTCTCTCGATCCGAAGGCAGCAGAGGGCTGACAGTGTGCTGTGAGTGAGAGTCCCGTGTTGTCAAAATCCCTCCCTTTTGCTCCTCTTGGCACTGCTTCCCATTGTCTTGCAAGAAAAATTAGCTCAAATAAGCCCGTTGGGGCTGTTTTTTTCCTCTGTGTGTGAGGAAAGACATACTATAAATAAATACAAGCATAGCAATTATTTTGCATTTGCTTCTTGCAAGGGAATTCTGAGGAAAGAAGGAAGTCTGGGACTCATCACCCTGGATGACGGCGGGTGGGTAAAAAGAAGGGAATTATCCTTAACGTGTCCTGCTGGCCTCCCCGGCTTCCTGCCCCAACCCCACCCTCCTCACTGATCCCGGTTCTACTCTTTCCCTCTTCTAGGCAGAGAAACTCATCCTAGTAGAGGTGTAAAGAAAGAAAATGTCAAATTTCTCCAGGGCAATCTTCACCCTCTTAAAAGCAGAGACCAGCAGACCTTTTTCTCTAAAGGGTCCCACGTTCAATAACGGGCTTTGCAGGCTATATTGTCTCTTTGCAACTACTGAAGTTTGCTACCGCAGTGCTCAAAAGCAGCCAGAGATCCTAAATACGGGAACAAATGAGTGTGGCTGGGCTTAAAACAAAATGAAACTGTATAAAAACCATGAGCCACAGCTGGCCTTCCCGTGTTCTGATTGGTAACTCATGAAATCCCCCTGGACTCTTGAACATTGAAAACAAATAAGCAAGCAAACAAGTAAGCACCCTACTGCCAATCAACAGAAACAGACAGTCTTCAGCAGAAAGCAAGAAGGCTTATTTCTCCGCGAGAACGAAATGCGTCCCTAAGCTTTGGAACGGCGTTGTATGTGCTTTTCTCACACATGTTGTTATAGCGGGAATTTATCTTCAGATCTCCATGGGACTCTGATTGAACGGAAAATTCAGAGACAAGTGGAGTTTTGCGCCTGCTCAGAACAGAAAGCAAGTCTTTTGCACTGGATTTCATCCTTCCTCTTTTAGACATAAGCTTCAAGTCAAAAGTTGCCAGATGTTGTATTCCGTTACCACAGTGATGGTGTTCTTGCTAGGCATCAGCTGTCTGGAAAAAACTGCAACTCATGGGCTTACTCACTGCACCTGTTGCAAAATTTGCCTGGGCAACTGCAGCACTTAGCAGGCTAACTTTAGACTGTGAGCAAAGGGGGAGCAGGCATCCATCATGTTCTCTGGGATATGCCCCATGGATCACGTCTCTTTACAGAA
>PVKM010044120.1:0-12329 GCA_004027735.1 Carollia perspicillata | reverse complement strand
CAGATAAAGACACAACAAAGAAAGAAAACTTCAGGCCAATATTGCTGATGAATATAGACGCTAAATTCCTCAACAAAATATTGGCAGACCGCATCCAACAATACATTTAAAAGATTATACACAATGACCAAGTGAAATTAATCCCACGGATGCAAAGATGGTTCAATACTTGGAAATCGGTAAATGTAATACATCACATAAACAAAAGCAAAGACAAAAATCACATGATCATATCAATAGATGCAGGAAAAGCATTTGATAAGGAAAAGCTCCCATTTATGATAAAAACACTCAGCAAAGTGGGAATAGAGGGAGCATTCCTCAACATAATAAAGGCTATATATGAGAGATGTACATCCAACATCATACTCAAAGGGCAAAACTAAAACCTTTTCCACTAAGATCAGGAACCAGACAAGGTTGTCCACATTCATCAATTCTATTCAATATAATATTTGAACTTTTATTCCCAGTGATCAGAGAAGAAATGAAAAGAAAAGGGATCCAAATCAGAAAGGAGGAAATAAAACTGTCCTCGTTTGAAGATGACATGATAGTGTACATAGAAAATCCTATAGAATCCACCCAAAGACTGCTCAATCTAATAAATGAATTTGGCAAAACAGCAGGATACAAAGTCAATATCCAGAAATCAAAGGCATTTTTGTATACCAAAAATGAAATAGCAGAAGCAGAAATCTAGAAAAATATCCTCTTCGATATAGCAAAAAGAAAAATATAATACTGAGGAATAAACCTAACCAAAGAGGTAAAAGACCTGTACTCAGAAAACTATACAACACTGAAGAAATAAATCAAGGAAGACAAACAGATGGAAAAATACACCATGTTCATAGATCGGAAGTATTAACATCATCAAAATAGCCATACAACCTAAAGCAATTTACGAATTCAATGCAATACCTATTGAAGTACCAATGGCATATTTCACAAACATAGAACAAACACTTCAAAAATTTATATAGAACCATAAACAACACTGAAAAGCTGCTGAAATTTTGAGAAAGAAGAATAAAGTAGGAGGGATCGCCATATCCAGTACCAAACAGTATTACAAGGCCACTGTAATCAAAACAGCCTGATACTGGCATAAAAACTGGCACATGGACCAGTGGAACAGAAATGAGAGCCCAGAAATAAACCCAAGTCTCTATGGTCAGTTAATATTCAGCAAAGCGGGCAGCAACATAAAATGGAGTAAAGATAGCATCTTCAACAAATGATGTTGGGACAACTGGACAGCTACATGCAAAAAATTGAAACTTGGGCACCAACTTATACCACACAGAAAAATAAATTCAAAGTGGATAAAAGATTTAAATAGAAGCCGTGACACCATTAAAGTCCTAGAGGAAAACACAGGCAGGAAAATCTCAAATATTTGACACAGCAACATTTTTACTGATATGTCCTCTAGAGCAAGGGACATAAAGGGAAGAATAAACAAATTGGATATCATCAAAATAAAGAGCTTCTGCACAGCCAAAGAAAACAGCACTAAAATAAAAAGAAAGCCAACTTTATGGGAAAACATAGTTGCCAATGATACCTCAGACAAGTGTTTAATCTCCAAAATGTATAAAGAACTTGCACGAATCCACTCTAAGAAGACAAGAAACCCAATTAAAAAATGGGCAAAGAACTTGAACAAGCACTTCTCCAAGGAGGACATACAGAGGATTCGGAAACACAAGAAAAAGTGCTCAATATCACTAGCTTCCAGAGAAATGCCAATTAAAACCACAATGAGATACCACTTTACACTGGTAAGAATGGCCATCATAAACAAAACAACAAACAACAAGTGTTGGAGAGGACATGGAGAAAAGGGAACCCTAGTGTATTATTGGTGGGATTGCAGACTGGTACAACCACTATGGAAAACAGTATGAAATTTTCTAAAAAATCTAAAAATGGAACTGCCTTTTGACCCAGCAATTCCACTGCTAGGATTATATCCTAAGAACCCTGAAACACCATCCCAAAAGAACCTATGCACCCCAATGTTCATAGCAGCACAATTTATAATAGCATAGTGTTGGAAGCAACCTAGGTGCCCATCAGTAAATGAATGGATCAAAAAACGGTGGTACATTTTCACAATAGAATTCTATGCAGCAGAAAGAAAGAAGGAGCTCCTACCCTATGCAACAGCATGGATGGAACTGGAAAGCATTATTCTAAGTAAAATAAGCCTGGTGGTGAAAGACAGATACCATATGATCTCAAATTTGACAGCAACCTAAACAAGAAAACAAAACAAGCAAGCAAAATATAATCAAAGACACTGAAATAGAGTACAGGTTGTCAGTGGCCAGAGGGGAAAGTGGAGAGAATTTCATGGGAATTTCAGTGGAAAAGGGGTAGGGTTTACAGCAACAAATATAAAGGTCACTTGGACAAAAGCTAGGTGGTGTGGAAATGGGAGGGAGGCGGGTAGCGATGGGTAAGTGGGCTGGGATGGGAGTAAAAACAGAAAAATGTACTTGAACAACAATTAACATAAATTTAAAAAATTTGCAAAATTTTAATCAAAAAAGTTGTCAAATCCCCAATTATCTTCAGTTTATTATGTCCCATAATTAATTTCTCTTGAGCTTTATCATCTGAAAACACCTCTATATATTTAGTCATTTCACAGAGCTCCAGAAATCTTCACTCAGTTCCATTCACAGAAATATGCAATCCAAAACAAGTTAGAGTCCTTTCCATGAACCCCTCCCAAGATATGATATGTTTTTGCAAATGCATTAGAGTAAAATAATGACTGTTTATAAATGACAAAACGTAAAATGACATGGTTACAGAGTTGAGTACAATGCAACTGACAAGGGAATTTGCTTTTCTGCAACAACATTTTAAAATAACAACTAAAATTTCAAATGAAAATGTAATAGTACTGATATAATCTCTAAAACATCTACTTTAATAATAAAAATGTGTACACAAATTGAATGTAATTGTTATTTCTTTATTTCACAAAGCTTCCAATGTACTTTAAGCATATTAAATAGGCTCGGTTAGTTCCAAAATTTCTCATTTATATAAGAGGGAGAACAAGTACTTGAGGAATTCCAGGGGCTCACTGGAAAAACCCAAAGTTGTTTCTTAATTTAAAATGTCTCTTAAAATGTTAACTTTCTAAAGGTTTTCAAAAGAATTTAACCTAAAGATTGTAACATAAACTTTTTATAAAACAACACAATTTTGTGGTTATATATTTAAAAGACATTAATTAGACTTAAAATCAGTTTTCACATCAAATAATTTGTCCAGACACAGGATCCTGCTTATCTTATATGTATTTACTTTCTTTAGGCTGATAAAATACTACACTCTAATTATGCCATCCAGAGCCAAAAAAACACACCACATGAAGTACACAAACATATAGCACATAAAGACCATACACATGAAGACTTTACACATAAAGACTATACACAAAATTTGACTTACTTGATTAGGGTGGAGAAAACACAAGATGTTCTCATGTGTTTGTCTTTTTGCTTCTTCCCTCTACACAATCCTGCAACTTTCCTAATCCCTCTTATCTCATCCAGAAATGAGCATAATCTACTTTTAATTCTATTTCCTTCAAAATATATTGCAATAATTTACACCTATTTTACTAAAGCCTTATTTTCCCCCAAATTAAACATAAGTAATTAGCATTCTTTTTTAAAAATATATTTTATTGATTGTGCTATTACAGTTGTCCCATTTTCCTTCTTTTATTCCCCTCTGTCCTGTACTGCCCTCCCACCAACATCCCCCACCCCCTAGTTCATGTGCATGGGTTGTACATATAACTTCTTTGGCTTCAACATTTCCTATACTATTCTTAACTTCCCCTGTCTACTTTGTACCTATTATTTATGCTTCTTATTCCCTGTACCTTTGCCCCCATTTTCCCCCCTCTCCCTCCTCGCTGATAACTCTCCGTGTGTTCTCCATTTCTGTGATTTTGTTCTTGTTCTAGTTGTTTGCTTCATTTGTTTGTTTTTGTTTTTTAGGTTCAGTTGCTGATAGTCGTGAGTTCATTGTCCTTTTACTGTTCATATTTTTTATCTTCCTTTTCTTAGTTAAGTCCCTTTAACATTTCATATAATAAAGGTTTGGTGATGATGAACTCCTTTAACTTGATCTCATCTGGGAAGCACTTTATCTGCCCTCTTTAGATTGACAAATTAATGCATACATTTCATAAATCTTACCACATTTACTAGACCTTTAGTAAAACAATTATTTAATTTTTTTATTGTTGTACGGTTACAGTTGTCCCCGTTTTTCCCTCATTACTCTCCCCTGCCCTAGGCACCTTGCTCCCACATCCAATTCTCCCCTACATTGTCTTTGTCCATGGGTCCTTTATACATGTTCCTTGACTTGACCCTTCCTCTTCTTTCCCCCATTATCCCCCTTCCCCCTCCCCTCTGGTAACTGTCAGTTTGTTCTTTATTTCCACATCTCTGGTTCTATTTTAGCAAAAACAATTCTAATTAGCCTAAAATGTGACATAATTCACTCCTTTCCAAAACAGAAAAATAAAAAAAAAAAGGGGGCAAAATTTCAAGGAGGGACTAAGACTAGCCTTAGAATCTTATCTCCTTAAGCTGATGTTCTAACTGCTGTACTTTCATTTTTAGCTGTTTCTTCCTTTTTCCCCACACAGGTTCTCTGCAAGTGCCTCAAGAGCTTTGAAGGCATCCCCTCATACTGGTGCAAATCCTAAGATTATCCCTGTCAAACTTGGGATTCCCCTGGAGATCCCCCACCAGGCATGTTGTCACCTGCAGTTGACTCAGCGTGGGTGTTTCCTAGGGTATTCTGTTTGTGGCAACAACTGTAATACAGGAACTTCAAACCAGGGAGCTGCCTAGGTATTTGTGATATTCCAAAAATAAAACAATTGGAGGACTAGCAGATGTGGACATACTGTTTATTACTCACATTTCAGGGGAGTGCACAAATGGCAGCTGATCAGTGTGAGAGAGACCATACCTCGCTGAGATTGAGACTGATTTTATTTAATCTTTATCATATATTTTTCATTACCATTTAGTCCCCTTACTCCACTCTTCCCCCAAGCAACCACCATACTGTTGTCCATGTCCAAGGATCCTTTTTCATTTATGCTCAGTCCCTCCACCCCCAAACTCCCAGTCCCAGCTAGCTGTCATCCTATTCTCCATGAGTCTGTCCTCATTTTCCTTGTTAGTTCAATTTGTTCATTAGATTCCACATGTGAATGAAATTATATGGTATTTGTCTTTATCTGACTGGCTTATTTCACTTAGCATAGTGTTCTCCAGGTCCATCCATACTGTTGCAAAGGGTAAAATTTTCTTCTTTTCTTGTGGTCAGGTAGTATGCCATTGTGTAAATGTCCCATAGTTGTTTTATCCACTCACCTATTGATGGACACTTGATCTGCTTCATATCTTGGCATTGTAAATACTGATGTAAGGAAAATAGGGGAACTTATGGTTTTTTTGAATTAATGCTTTGGGTTCCTTCCTATATATTCCCAGTGGGATCGCTGAGTCAAAAGGAGATTCATTTTTAATTATTTGAGGTATCCCCGTACTGCTTTACACAGTGACTGCAATAGTCTGCATTCCCACCAACAGTGCAAAAGCAATCTCCTTTCTCCACATCCTCACCAGCACTTCTTGTTTGTTGATATATTGATAACAGCCATTCTGACAGGTGTAAGATGATATGTCATTGTGGTTTTAATTTGTATTTCTCCAATGATTTGTGATGTTGAACATCTTTTTATATGTCTTTTGGCCATTTGTATGTCCTCCTTGGAGAAGTATCTATTCAAGCCCTTGGCCCATTTTTTAATTAAGTTGTTTGATTTTTTGGTGTTGAGTTTTGTAAGTACTTTATAAATTTTGGATATTAACTCCTTATCAGATGTATTGGTGAATATGTTCTCTCATTCTGTGGGCTGTCTTTTTATTTTGTTGAAAATTTTCTTTCCTGTGTAAAAACTTTTTAGTTTGATGTAGTGCCATTTGTTTATTTTTTCCCCTTACCTGGGGAGATATAGTCAACAAAAATTTCTACAAGCAATGTCCAAGATTTTGCTGCCTATGTTTTCTTCTAGGATGTTTATCATTTCTGGCCTGACATTTAAGTCTTTGATCCATTTTGAATTCATTTCTGTATGTGGTATAAGAAGGTGGTCTAGTTTCATTTTTCTGCATGTATCTGTCTAATTTTCCCAAAACCATTTGTTGAATAAACTATCTTTAGCCTATTGTATGTGCTTGTTTCCTCTGTTTAATATTAATTGACTATAAAAATGTGCATTTATTTCTGGACTCTCTATTCTGTTTATTGATCTATGTGTCTGTTTTCATGACAGTGCCATGCTCTTTTTATTACCTTTGCCTTATAGTGTAGTTTCATATTATGTAGCATGATTCCTCCAACCATGTTTTTCTTTCTCAGGATTGCTGTTCCTATGTAGAACCATTTGTGTGGTTCTATATAAATTTTTGAAATATTTGTTCTAGTATTGTGAAATGCCATCAAAATCCTGACAGGAATTGCATTGAATCTATAGATTGCTTTAGATAGCATGGATATTTTAATGATATTAATTCTTTTTATCCATGAACATGATTTGTGCATCCACTTATTTGTATCTTCTTCAATTGCTGTCTTTAGTGTCTTATAATCTTCCAAGTACAGGCCTTTTACAACTTTGGTATGGTTTATTCCTAAGTATTTTATTATTTTGAAGCAATTGTGAATGAGATTGTTTTGTTAAATTTCTTTTCTGTTAGTTTGTTTTTGGCATAAAAATAGAACTGATTTTGGGGTATTAATTTTGTATCCTGCCACATTACTTAATTCATTTATCAGAACTAGTAGTTTCTTGGTGGAATCTTTGGGTTTATCCATGTACAGTATAGCATGTCATCTACAAATAAAGACAGTTTTACTTCCCTTTCCATGTTGGATGCCTTTTATTTCTTCTTGTTTGATTGTTGTGGCCAGGACTTCTAGTACTCTGCTGAATAAGAGAGGTTAAAGTGGGCATCCTTAACTTGTCCCTGATCTTAAGGGAAATGCTTGTAGTTTGGGTCCATTGAATAGGATGCTGAAAGTGGGTTTGTCTTACATGACCTTTATTTTGTTTAGGTATGTACCCTCCATTCCCACTTTGCTGAAAGTTTTTAGCATAAATGGGTACTGGATTTTATTAAAAGATTTTCTACATCTGTTGATATGATCATGTGTTTTTGTCCTTCATTTTGTTTATGTGGTGAATCACACTTATTGAATTTGTGAATGTTGTACCAAACTTCCATTCCTGGAATCAGTCCCACTTGATCATGGTGTATAATCTTTTTGATGCATAGCTGTATTAGGTTAGCTAATATTTTGTTGAGGATTTTAGCATCTATGTTCACCAGGGGTATGGGCCTATTATTGTCTTCCTTTGTAGTGTCTTTTTCTTTTTTTGGAATTAGGTTAATGCTGGTCTCATAAAATGAGTTTGGGTGTCTTCCATACTCTTGAATTTTATGAAATAATTTGAAGAGAGTGTTAGTTCTTCTCAGAATGTTTGGTAAAATGCACTTGTGAAGACATCTGGTCCATAGGTTTTTTGTTGTTGTTATTGCTTTGTAATTTTTAATTGCTTCTTCAAATTCACTAAGTGTAATCTGTGTATTCAGATTCTCTGATTCTTCTTGATTAATTTTTGGAAGATTTTATGTTTGTACAAATGTGTGCATTTCATCCAGGTTCTCCATTTTGTTGGCATATAATTGTTCATATTTTCTTACAATCCTTTGTATTTCCTTAGTGCCAGTTGAAATTTTTCCTCTTTCATTTCTGATTTTTTATTAGGGTCCTCTCTATTTTTTTTTTTGATGTCTAGTTAAAGGTTTTAAATCTTATTTATCTTTTCAAAGAAATATCTCTTGGATGCATTTATATTTTGTATCACCTTTTAGATTCTATTTCATTTGTGTTATCTCTAGTATTTATTATATCCTTCCTTCCACTAACTCTGGGCTTTGTTTCTTGTTCTTTTATAAATTCTGTTAAGTATGAAGATAGCACATTTATTTGAGCTTTTTCTTTCTTTCTTTTTTTTCTTGAGATAGGCCATAATGCTACAAATTGACCTTTTATGATTGCTTTCCAGTGTCCCACAGATTTTTTATGGTTGTGTCCTCTTTTTCATTTCTTTCAAGGTATCTTTTGATTTCTTCCTTGATCTCAGTGTTGAACCATTCATTTTATAATTGTTTTTAAAATTGTTGTTCAAGTACAGTTTTCTGTCTTTTACTCCCATCCCAGTCCAACCCCGCCAGTGCTCCCCACTTCGCTCCCATTTCCACCCCCATTAGTTTTTACCATGTGTCCTTTATATTTGTTCCTGTGACCCCTATCCCTTTTCCCCTGAAATTCCCTCCCCTTTCCCCTCTGGTTACTCTCAGCCTGTTTTCTCTTTCAATGTCTTTGGTTATATTTTGCTTGCTTGTTTGTTTTGTTGTTTAGGTTCCTGTTAAAGGTGAGATCATATGGTATTTGTCTTTCACTGCCTGGCTTATTTCACTTAGCATAATGCTTTCCAGTTCCATCCATGCTGTTGCATAGGGTAGGAGCTCCTTCTTTCTTTCTGCTGCATGGAATTCCATTGTGAAAATGTACCACAATTTTTGATCCATTCATTTACTGATGGGCACCTGCATTGCTTCCAGCACTTGGCTACCATATATTGTGCTGCTATGAACATTGGGGTGCATAGGTTCTTTTGGGATGGTGTTTCTGGGTTCTTAGGGTATAATCCTAGCAGTGGAATTGCTGGGTCAAAAAGCAGTTCCATTTTTAGTTTTCTGAGAAAATTCCATACTGTTTTCTATAATGGTTGTACAGTCTGCAATCCCACCAACAGTGTACTAGGGTCCCCTTTTCGCCACATCCTCTTCATCACTTGTTTGTTTGTTGCTTTGTTTATGATGGCTATTCTGGCTCTTGTGAAGTGGAATCTCATTGCAGTTTTAATTTGCATATCTCTGATAGCTAGCGATATTGAGCATCTTTTCTTGTGTTTCTGTATCCTCTGTATGTCCTCTTTGGAGAAGCGTCTGTTCAAGTCCTTTGCCCGCTTTTTAATTGGGTTGCTTGTCTTAGAGTGGATTCATGCAAGTTCTTTATATATTTTGGAGATTAAACACATATCTGAGGTATCATTCGCAACTATGTTTTCCCATATGGTTGGTTCTCTTTTTATTTTAACGCTGTTTTCTTTGGCCATGCAGAAGCTTGTCATTTTGATGAGATCCCACTTGTTTATTTTTTTTCTTTATATCCCTTGCTCTAGAGGACATATCAGTAAAAATGTTGCTGCATGAAATATCTGAGATTTTCCTGCCTATGTTCTCCTCTAGGACTTTAATGGTGTTATGGCTTATATTTAAGTCTTTTACCCACCTTGAATTTATTTTTGTGTATAGTGTAAGTTGGTGCTTGAGTTTCATTTTTTTGCATGTAGCTGTCCAGTTCTGCCAACACCATTTGTTCAAGCGGCTATCTTTATTCCACTTTATGTTGCTGCCCCCTTTGTTGAATATTAATTGACCATAGAGACTTGGGTTTATTTCTGGGTTCTATATTCTGTTCCACTGGTTCATGTGTCTGTTTTTATGCCAGTACCAGACTGTTTTGATTGCAGTGGCCTTATAATACAATTTAGTATCAGGGATTGTGATCCTTCCTATTTTGCTCTTCTTTTTCAAAAGTACAGCAGCTATTTGGGGTCATTTATGGTTCCATATAAATTTTTGAAGTATTTTCTCTATGTCTGTGAAATAAGCCATTGGTACTTTAATAGGTATTGCATTGAATCTCTAAATTGCTTTGGGTAGTATGGACATTTTGATGATGTCAATTCTTCCAATCCAGGAACACAGTATATGTTTCCACTTGTTTGTGTCTTCTTTGATTTCTTTCTTCAGTGTTGTGTAATTTTCTGCATCCAGGTCTTTTACCTCTTTGGTTAGGTTTATTCCTAGGTATTTTATTTTTTCTTTTTGCTATATCAAATGGGGTTATTTTCTTGATTTCTGCTTCTGCTCTTTCATTATTGGCATACAAAAATGCCTTTGATTTCTGGATGTTGTGTTTGTATCCCATTGTTTTGCCAAATTCATTTATTAGATCAAGCAGTTTTGGGTGGAGTCTATAGGATTTTCTTTGTATACTATCATGTCATCGGCAAACAATGACAGTTTTGTTTCCTCTTTTCTGATTTCGATGCCTTTCATTTCCTTTTCTTCTCTGATTGCTGTGGCTAGGACTTCCAATACTATGTTGAATAGAAGTGCTGAAAGTGGACAACCTTGTTTTTTTCCTGATCTTAGTGGAAAAGCTTTTAGTTTTTTCCCATTGAGTATGTTGTTGGCTGTAGGTCTCTCATATATGGCCTTTATTATGTTGAGAAATTATCTCTGTATTCCCACTTTGCTCAGTGTTTGTATCATAAATGGGTGCTGTACTTTATCAAATGCTTTTTCTGCAACTATTGATATAATCATGTGTTTTTTGTCTTTGCTTTTGTTTACATAGTGTATTACATTTACTGATTTGCAAATGTTGAACCATTCTTGCATCCCTGGGATGAATCCCACTTATCATGGTGTATGATCTTTTTAATGTATTGTTGGATGTGGTTTGCCAATATTTTGTTGAGGATTTTAGTGTCATGTTCATCAGTGATATTGGCTGGAAGTTTTTTTCTTTGTTGTGTCTTTATCTGTTTTGGGGATTAGGATGACATTAGCTTCCTAAAAAGAGTTTGGGAGTCTTCCATCCTTTTGGATTTTTTGGAATAGTCTGAGAAGGACAGGGGTTAGCTCTTCCTTAAATTTTCTGTAGAATTCACCTGTGAAACCATCTGGTCCACGCTTTTGTGTGTCAGGAGTTTTTTTATTACTGCTTCAATTTTGTACGCTGTTTGGTCTGTTCAGGCTTCCTGCTTCTTCTTCATTCACTTCTGGAAGATTATATTTTTCTACAAATTTGTCCATTTCACCTAGGTTTTCAAATTTCTTGGGATACAGGTCTTCATAGTAATTTCTTAGAATCCTTTGTATTTCTGTAGTGTCAGTTGTAATCTCTCCTCTTTCATTTCTGATTGTGATTATTTGGGTCCTCTGTCTTTTTTTCTTGATGAGTCTGGTTAAAGGCTTGTCAACTTTCTTTATCTTTTCAAAGAACTAGCTGCTAGATTCATTGATCATTAGAATTGTGCTTTTCATCTCTATGTCATTTAATTCTGCATTGATCTTGATTATTTCCTTCCTTCTACTAGCTCTGGGTTATCTTTGTTGTTGTTCCTCGAGTTCTTGTAGGCATAGGGTTAGGTTGTTTGTCTGAAATATTTCTATCCTTTTTAGGTAGGCCTGTATTGCTATTAACTTCCCTCCCAGGACTGCCTTTTCTGTGTCCCATAAATTTTGAGTTGTTGTGAGTTCATTTTCATTTGTTTCCAGAAACTTTTTGATTTCTTCTTGAATTTCACTCTTCACCCATTCATTATTTAATAGAATGGTACTCAATCTTCATGATTTTGAGTGTTGGGTTTCTTTTTTCCCTTAGGGTTAGTTTCCACTTTCATTTGTAGTCAGAGAAAATGCTTGGTATGATTTCAATTTTCTTGAATTTGTTGAGGCTTGTTTTGTGTTCTATTATGTGTCTATCTTAGAAAATGTTCCATGTGCATTTGAGAAGAATGTGTATTTAGCTTCTTTGGGATGAAGGGCTCTATATATATCAGGTAAGTCCATTTGATCCAGGGCATTTTTTCAATGCCACAGTATCTTTGTTGATATTTTGTTTGAAAGATCTGTTCATTTTTTACAGTGGGGTGTTAAAATCCCCTACTATGATTGTGTTGCTGTCAATATCTTTCTTGAAGTCCTCTAAGATTTTCTTTATGTATTTGGGTGCTCCTACATTGGGTGTATAAATATTTACAATGTTTATGTTTTCTTGGTGGATTCTTCCCTTGAGTATTTTGAATTGACCTTCTGGGTCTTTCTTTATGGTCCTTTTTTTTTGAAGTCTATTTTGTCTGATATAAGTATTGCTACCCCGGCTTTTTTTCCTGTCCATTTGCTTGGAATATTTGTTTCTAGCCATTTACTTTCAATCTGTGTAGGTCTTTTTTCCTAAGGTGGGTCTCCTTTAGGAAGCATATGTGTGGGGCATGATTTCTTATCCATTTAGCTATTCTATCTTTTAATTGGAGCATTTAATACATTTACATATAAGGT
>PVKM010044119.1:0-12329 GCA_004027735.1 Carollia perspicillata | reverse complement strand
CCCTAAATTCTCATTGGACATAAAGCTTAAGAAATTCCAGATGTTTCATGACAAATAACTTCATTAGGTTTTACTCTATTCTTGTAGAAAACATTCAAATTAATGAAGAAAAACTTAATTATTGTCCTTACCTCTACACAATAATTTCATTCATTTTGTATTATAAATTATGATCAATGTTTGCATGGTTAAAAAAGAGAGAGAGAAAGAGAAAGAAAGAGCCAACAATTGTTAACTAATTATAATGAAGAATTTCAACAAATATACCTTTGGTCATTGAGTCCCTGGTGGTGTCAAGGCATTATTGATCTTGTGATTTTTAGAACATGTAATACATGCAGAATATGAGACTGTTTTATATTATGTGATTCATGAAGATGAAGCACATTGCTTTATAATCCCTTCATAGACAGAAAAGGTAAGGCAATGAGTCCTTTCTAACTCCATCTCCTTGGAAGGGTGCTGTCTGAACTGCATGGACCAGGTGAGGTGGGCACGGCTGCTTAGCCAAACTCATGCTGTGAAGAACACACTGTGCATGTAGCCAGGATGGAGAGATGGTACACAGGCCGGCTAACTGCTCCATTCTCTTCCCTTTGCATCTGCTGTAACACAATACAGGGCATTTACATCAGTGATCGATTGGGTTTGAGTGCATTATCATCAAGACTGAATTCCTAAACAATGTTCCAAATGAGAAGCTATTTAATCACATTCTCTTCTGTGTATCTAGCTTGACATAGCATGGACCAAGTAACTGACATTTATTTTATTCAAACGAGGAACAGGAATTCATTGATTCCATTTGAGTGTTTTCTCCCATGTTCACGAAATATTCTATTTTCCTTGAAAATTTTGTTTTTATGAAAATACACAAAAGTCTCCATGAAATGGAAATCATTATCTTATAACTCCTTTGATAACATGACTATTTCAGTTTTTTCCCTTCACTGCTTGTTAGCAGTTGATTCAAGTTTATAGAAATCTTGGGTGTAAATTCTGACATTTTAAATATGCTAGGTAATTAATTTTCTTCATTAGAAATGGTAAAAGGGTACTATTCCTTTTGTTGAATCAGATTAAACTAGTGCCTTAAATTTTATTCAGGAATTCATTTGATACTCCTAAAATAGAAAAATATTCTGTCTTTAACCTTTTTTTTCTGTTGAATTATTTATTTATAGGGTTCGTCACTAGATAATAAATTGCATATTTTGTGGTGCATATTTTATAAATATCTTATTCAGTTTTCTGGCTCGCATTTAACTTTTATTTAGGGTACCTATGAATTTTATTTTTCCCATAGTCCAATTTACTGCTTTCTTTTTCTATACTTCATGTTTTCTTGTATTTACTCAATAAATCCTTCCATAGAAAAACTATTAGTTTTCTTTATGGTGTCAGTGCTGGGTCTGAGGCTACTCAAAAAACGTCTCAGGGTATCCCAAGTTTAGCTGCCACCTGCCGGGGTCCCACAGACCTTTGCGGGGTGGGGTCTTCAGGGTGAGGCCAGCAGAGTTCATAAGACCCAAGCAGGCCAAGATTGAGCCCCGTGAAGACAGGGCTCTGCACTGCCCAGGTGTCTAAGAGAGAAATAGCCTCCGTCCTAGAGCCACAGAACTCAGCCTGTCTCAGATTCTGTTGGGAACCCTAGCTCATCAGGGTGGGTCTGTCTGGAGAGCAACTTGAGAATATATGGTAAATTGGAAAAATATATAAAATATACGTAAACGTATGTAATATAGGACAAATATATATGTATGTAGTTGGGAGGGTAGGGCTAGTGGATCTCTCTTGAGGGGAAGCACTGGTCAAGGTTAGGGGAAGGAAGGCAGAGTAGCCCCTGCCCCAGGGCCACACAACTCTGTCACTGACACCCCTGAGTCTGCCCAACTTTCTGCACCCCTACCAAGGCAGCTGACTGCTCAGCAGGGTGTGAGCTCGTGGGGGGTAGTCACATGAGTCTGGAGGGTGGGGCTATTGCATTCCTCAGGCTGAAGCCCTAAGGAGGCAAGTGCTCCACCCAAGAAAGATGGTATTTGTGGTGTGGGAGAGGGGCTAAGCACAGAGGTCCTGGCAGCTGTCTCTTTAGTTGTCTCCCCAGAGTCAGAAACCTGTCTTTCCTCACATGATTTCAGCCTGCTCCACTCTCTTGCTGCCAGGGCCTAGGGTGGGTAGCTGCAAATGAGATTTTGTGCATTGGCCCTTTCAGAGTGCTCCTGTGTCTCTAGCAGATTCTGTCTTTCTCTGGTAGACAAGATCCCCTCTGATTTTCACAGCCAGATGTTATGTAGGTGCCTCTTCCTGGCTCTGGGCCAGGGACCCTGGCATGGGTTTGAGATCTGATGCTCCTCAGGGGGAACCTTTGTAGCTGAGACATTTCTTTGGGATCTTAGTTGCCGCCTGTGGGAGTGGGCCCAGGCCTTTTCTGTCTCAGCTCTTCCTCCCAGTCTCAATGTGACTTCTTGTGTAAGTCCTTGATTACAAGATTTCTGTTCAGCAGTCTTCAGCTGGTTATTCAGGTTGATTGTTTATATTTTAGTTGTAATTCCAATTGTTCTTGGGAGGAGGTAAGTGTAGCTTCCACCATCTCTGCTACCATCTTAAAGAATCTTCATAATTCTATTTCTTCATGCTCCATTTTTCCCAATTGTTTATCATGTATCATTACCCAAACCAAGCAACTTTAATTATTATAATTATAAAAAGTTTAAGTATTTGACAGAGTATTATTCTTTAAAATAATTTTGGTTCTTCCTTTCCATTACTTTTTTCAATCTGGCTTGTAGATCAAGTTCCAAGAAAACTACTAGTATAGTTTTTATTAGAATAATTGTACATTTATAGACTGTCATCTTTATAAGTCTATGCCTTTTTATCCATGAATATGGTATATTCATATTTTATTTTAAATTTAGGTATATTTATGTGTTTATATCACTCAATACATTACATTAAATCCATTAAATAAAAAGTCTTAGACATGTTTCCTGGAATAGTTCTTAGGTCCATTAATGTTTTATATTGTTGTAAATGTTATATTTTTAAAGTAATATATTTTTTAAAATTTAAATTATTTTATTGTTGTTCAATTACAGTTGTCTGTATTTTTCCCCACTCCTCTCTCCAACCCCCTCCAAACCCACCTCCCTCCCTTGCTTCCACCCTCCCCCTTGGTTTTGTCCATGTGTCCTTTACGACAGTTCCTGAAAACCCTTCTTCCCACTGTCCCTGCCCTGCTCCCGTCTGGCTATTGTTGGATTGTTCTTAATTTCAATGACTCTGGTTATATTTTGTTTGCTTTTTTCTTTCGTTGGTTATGTTCCAGTTAAAGGTGAGATTATATGGTATTTGTCCCTCACCATCTGGCTTATTTCACTTAGCATAATCCTCTCCATTTCCATCCATTCTGTTGCAAAGGGTATATAAGCTCCTTCTTTCTCTCTGCTGTGAAGAATTCCATTGTGTATATGTACCATAGTTTTTTGATCCATCATTTACCGATGGGCACTTAGGTTGCTTCCACCAGTCAGAATGGCCAACATAAACAAGTCAACAAACAAGTGTTGGAGAGGATGTGGAGAAAAGGGAACCCTAGTGCACTGTTGGTGGGAATGCAGACTGGTACAACCACTGTGGAAAACACTATGGAATTTCCTCAGAAAACTAAAAATGGAACTGCCTTTTGACCCAGCAATTCTGCTGCTGGGAGGATACACTAAGGTCCCTGAAACACCATTCCAAAAGAACCTATGCACTCCGATGTCCACAGCAGCACAATTTATGAAGTAATATTTTTAATTGATTGCTGCTATTTTATAACAGTTTCATTGAGATTTTTCACTTTGACACTATATCTAAAAATCTTGCTGAGTTAAATAGTGTCATCTGTAGATTTTCTTGATTTTTCCACAGGTGATTTTAAAATCTCCAAACAATGACAACATGTGTCCTTTTTCCTGTTTTTAATTTTATAGTATTTCTTTGTC
Source organism: Carollia perspicillata (assembly GCA_004027735.1). NCBI lineage: Eukaryota > Metazoa > Chordata > Mammalia > Chiroptera > Phyllostomidae > Carollia > Carollia perspicillata. Next base: position 8,340 of record PVKM010044119.1, on the reverse strand, counting down.
CTGCCTTACTACACTAGCCAGGAGCTCTGAGACAATAATAAATGCAACCAGTGCCAGCACACATCTCTTTCCCTTTTCTAGTTTTTCTAGAAAATACTGATTATGTTTCAACATTCTGTAGGGTAGTGTTGATGGTTTTGTTATAAACAGATCAGGTTAAGAAAGTTATCTTCTATTTCTTTTGATAAAGTTGTTTAATATAAATGATTATTGCATTTTATCATTTTTTCTTGCATCTTCCCAGATAATCCTTCCTCTACTTATTAATTTGATGGATAACATTGAGATTTTCTATTGTTAAGGCCTTTGTTTGCATTAGTAGATAAAACCAATGCCATTATTGTGAATTAGTGATGTATTTTTAAATATACTGGATGACTTAGTTTTTTAATATTTTCAGGAGAATTTTACATCTATACTCTTAAAGAAATTGGCATATTATTTCTATGTTATCTGCTTATGGGAGGAATTGACAGAAAACCATACAGCTGGAGAGGGGGAGAAGTGATCTGACTCTCTTCATGTGCCCACTCCCTGAAGTTTTGTTCAGTGGTAGCTGCAGTCATAATGATACAATGGCAATAATTCTGGAAGTATTAAGATGACTGATTTCAGAAGCAGCAGAAGCATTGAGACATTATCTGTGTTGAAGGCTATGGGTCAGCAATGGGAATAATACAGAAAGTCATGACAGTATTAATTGCAACTGTAGCAGCTGATGCAAGAGTCCTCATGATGGCAGCTTCGCGGACAGCGGTAATGACCTAGTTCCAAAAGTGCAACTTCCTAGGCTTTTGCTTATGAAGCTGAACTTGGCATCTGAAGCCTTGTGTCACCTGCCACTGAGCTCTGGGCAACACTCTTACCTCTCCAACAGAGAAAAAGCAGAGATTCCCTCACTTGCTACTTACCGAACAACCCAACATTTTCATCGTTGCCTCACACACCTTGTAACTGATTGTTTCTGTGAGATACATTAAATATGACACGTTTGTTTTATTAGCCTTCACAGCGTTTTAATTTTTAAATTAATTACAGTTGTGGAGAAATTGGAAGAGATCACATACAAATGCAGTTTGCAACCTCCTCTTGAGAATCTTTAGAGCTGCCTGTGCTGATTTAGCCCCTTCTAAGACAGCAAGGGTGTAACGGCTGCCCCCTTTAAACAAGACTGTGCTCCCCAGTTCACTCATTCCCCATCCAGACTCCCTTCCCTCACACCTCCTGCCTGGCCCTGCGCATGCTTATATTTGCCACGTCTACTGTAAGTAGTAAGCAAGCATAACTGAATTCCAATGATATTATTTATTTTCTTCACTTACCAATGCAAGCTGGATCTTACAAGTTACACAAAGATCATTGACTTATGCTTGAGTAGTAACATTGAGAACCACCTGTAATATTAAGTGACAAATAGACTAATCAAATAAATATAGTTTGCAAATTAATTGTTTGGAAGCATCAAGGGCTTTGGTTGTTGTTTCTTGCTTTTTCGCTTTTCAAGCTTTAAGTAAAATATGACATTATTTGTGCCAGATTCTCAGCTCTTTGTAGCTTTGGATTCTTTTTTTTCTTCCAAGGATATGAATTCTTTGAAGTCAACCAAGGCTGACTGTAGAGAGCCCTTTGTACAATCCAGTCAGGCTAATTTCAATTTTAAGTGCAGGAGACAGGCATGCTTTTCATCACCCCCTTTGTGAAGCTATGATGGATTGGCTGGTGTTGGGTTAGTAAGATTTCCAGGAAATGACAGTACAAATGCTGTCCTAAGCAGCCTGCTAATAAATAGACTGCAAGCTTTAAACTCTTCCAATTGCTATTGTATTTTAAGAGTAGAGTAAATCTCCACTATAGGGCAGAATACATTTCACATTCCATTTTCATTTGAAAAGCTACCTGTATTTACATTCCTGCATGAGTCTAGTAAGAAGCACAAGTAAGGAATCCTTGTCTAAAATAATACACAGACTAGTATGAGCAAGAATGGGCAAGGAAAAGAAGCAGAGTTTCATGTTAATTTAAATTATACTGTCCAAACATATTCCTATTTTGCCTTGCCCATTTAAAAATACTTTATAGAAATCTCTTTCAAGGAAAAGGGATAGAATATAATGAGATAAGCTGTTAAATAACTAATTAAAATTATGTTTAAATGATTATCATGCATGTTTGGGTATGAGTTCTTAAGTATAAAACATCAAATAATTTGAAAAGCATAAGCTGTATGAAGCTTAGGGAAAATTAGTGTTTCCTAATAGTTTTCTTTAATTTACTTTTCATTGCTTAAATTCTCCCAAAAGAAAGGGGAAAAAACCATAAAATAATGAACAAAAACAAAGCAAAGCCAAAGCTGAGAATGCAACTAAATTCAACATCAATATTCAGTTAAAATCAAGAGAATTTAAAGAATTGTACCAATCAAGGCAATACCAGCCTAGTACTGAACATTCACCATGAGTCTGGGACAGCTCCAACGGCTTTATATTCATTTACTCATTTAATTCCCATAGCACTTCTGTGTTAATACCTTCATCATGTTCCTCATTTTACAGTGAAGAAAATGGACATAGTGTCAATCTCTCAACACGATGGAGCTAATCCCTGGTAGAGCAGGATTTGGACCCAGGAGATTGGGGTCTGGATGTTTCGCCATGACACGTGGCTGGCTCTCGTGTGTCCGATGCATGTGTTTACATGTTGATTCACAATCAAACTCAGCCAAGGCTCTCTCCACGAAACATGGACACTAGACACATCTTTAAGGTTCTCAGGGCCTATCAGTTCTATCTGATTCCATCAAATTCTAGGTAATTCTGCCGCTCCATTTCATCTTCAGTTTGACCGAAGTGTTCTGGGAACTTCAGGACTGAAGGAAAAGTTTGGTAAAGGTTGGAGAGAGGCAGAGCAGTAGGGTTAGACTTCATAAAGCAGTGGGCATTCAATGGATCCTTTAATTTGATTATGAATTCCCCAGGTAGAGTGGAGAGGACATATGCAATGAGCCCATGTGGAGCTCAGTTGTGGAAGAGAATTTTGTTGGAAATTTAATTATGCCAGGAAGAAACAGGAGAGGAAGATGGATGATAAAGAGCTTTGTAAACCATCCTTAGCACCTCACCTACACCTGGACCACAGTTCAGCCAGCTAGGCTGCAGCCAAATCTGTCCACATGCTATGGAATACTAAGGGAAGTCCTGTATAAACTAATCCCTGATAACATCTGAGACATGCAGTCAATTCTAGCGATAAATAATGTTACTATCAAATGTAGGAACCTTTTCTGGCTGGGAAAATTCATTCCATTCTTCTCATCTTAGCCCTTATTGGGCCTGAACCAAAAGTCAGGTCTCTCTGGCCACATCTTATTGCTCTCCTCATCCACCCTTTGACACATTCTCAAACACTGCCATTCTTTATCCTCACTCATTAGACTGTGCCCAGTGGAATCTAGCATTATTGTGAGTGATTTGCATATTTTCATTATCTTCATAGTACAGTCCTATCACATCCTTGCATTCCCAAAAGGATGAAGATTTCCCTGTAGGTGGCACTTCCTTCCCTCCACCCATTCCCACACCACCATGTTGTTGCTGATTTCTGAACCTTGAGCAATCTACCCTAAGTCTGTAAAAACAGTTACTGTTTCACTCTTAAATAAAAATGTACTAAAGTCCACAGCATCAGTCTATATTACCACCTTTTTTGTCTACTTCTATATGATCTTCAGTCTCTGGGTCACTTTTCTACATTTAGGAAGGATTTGAGTGCTTGTTTGTTTTATCGGTTTTCATCCCATCCCAATTTCTGCCATTTTCAGGGAGGTAGAGTTCTTTGACCACTTGATGCCTATTTCACTTTCAAACAACATTTTTTTTTCTACTCCCTCCCATGACCGTGATCTGGACCCTTATATAGCCAGCATTCCTTCATCTTTGAAATCTCAAACTCTTGTAGGCTGCCCTCTGAATCTAACACTCAATAGGAATAGATCTCATTAAGGATGCTCTCTAGTCTTCTTCAGACTGAAATATTGGCCTTTCTGTCTTATCTTGCCAACAGGTCTCTCATTTATGAAAACATTCTTCTGGTATCTCTCTGACTCCGTTTCCTGAGAATTGTGGTCATATTTCCTATATAGTCTCCAGCAAGCAGCAATGGGTTTTCATAACGCAATCCTAATAAAAATTACACACCAGAGGATAACTATCTTATGAAATTGGGATAATGGCTTAGGATGGTGACATTGTAAAGCACATATTATGGGAGGTAACAACTGGTGAAATTCCAGGGTCCTGCTCTGGTGAGCCTATATTAAATTTTAAACTTAAAGATACGTTTATTTTGGCTTCATAGTCAACTGAACGTGGAAAAAATGTGAATTGTCTACATAATGCATTATAATCTATCCTGCTTGGCCTTGCTGATAAAAATTTTACTGATGAGATGAGGTTTTATGTGATTTACTTTTTAAAGACACTTTGTTTAACATACATTGTTGATTCATTAACCACAGTCCACAGCACGATAGCTCATGTCTCAACACAGCTTATTTAACACGCACGTGCTTTCTCCATAAGGCACATCACAGCCTTCTGTGCTTAGGAACACTTTAGCACTACACTTTGGGGCCATTTAAAACAGCAAAATTTCCAAGATAAATCATAAAAACGTGGCAAATATGGCACAAAATAGTTTGCAAAGAGAACACTTGTTTACAGTAAGACAAGCTTGTTTGACTTCAGTTGGCAACCTGCCCTTCGGGCACTCAAATTTTCTCCCGGCTCTGCATGTGTCTGAGAATGACTGTGAAAGTGCTGTGAGTATTGCTGGGAATGTTACAAATGGATTTTAGCTCATAGGTGGATTTGCAACTACAGGTTCTGTGAATAATGAGGATTGGCTGTTTATGTTGTGTGCATGTATGTATCTGTATAGTCATTGGTGTAGTCTCATGTTTTAGTGATAATGATACCCAACAAAACATGTGTAGATACAACTGACCTAGACAATGAAGCTTAAGATATTCATGCAAGCATTCCAGAACTTTAATAATCTAGTCTCTTGCTACTGGTACTGGTACTAGTACTAGTACTAGTACTACTACTATGTTGTGAGGTCTGCAATTATTTCTTTGTAATCTCCTTTCTCCCTTCAGGCAGTAAGCTCTTTAAGGACAGGGCAAGGTTTAATCCCCAACACATACTACAGTGCTTGGGTCATTGTAAAGTCTCAATAAACATTGGACTTGCTATTATTTTCATTACACCATTTTTATTAAAACTGCATTGGATCATACTAGAAAAGAATGTTCTGACAGGTAGGCAATGAGATTCGGGAAGGAGGGCATGGTCAACAGTGGATTCAGAAGAAACAGGACAAGGAAAAACAATAGGATTTGAAGATGGCTATGGCTATCCTTTGTGGGGCCCTCTCATAGTCAGTCAGTGGAAGAGAGGAATCAAATGCAGATGTGTCTGCAAAGCTTATGGTCTCTCCCCTTAAGTCCTATCATCCCCATTATCAGAAAGAGGCATGGAGATAGAGGAAGCCAGATTTTCAGTAGCTTTTGGTGGTTTATATTAGAAAAGAGTGGTAGTTAAGGTTGGGTAAGTGTCCTGAAAGGTCTTGGGTCTTAAAGGAGGTCCCTAAGATAATGTTTTTTCTAGTTTCCTACAGGGAAGGCAAAAGTTCAGCCAGGCCTGCTCTGGAGAAGCTTGCATCCCCATTGAGAACCTCCGTGACAGCTCTGGACTCGTGGAGAAAAGCCAGGCTCTCTTTCACCAAATGTTTTAGAAAGAGCTGTCTTCTGGGCAGAGCTGTTGGACATCATTACCAAGCTTTTGCTCAGCATTAAAAAATAATTAGGAACATTAAGACTGAGGTCAAATTTGCACTTAGAACCTGGCTTAGAGTACCCAAAGTTTTTCTTTTTCATTCAAGATCAAAATTAGTATTACTATGTGCTTTCCAGTATAAAGACTAAGCCATCTGCATTTCCTTTTTATGATCATCTAATGATGTTTATTCTCAAAGTGATGGAGATGTGCTGTAGAATATTTGTTGTCTTCCCTTTTATTCTCATCCTAGGACTTAGACTCAATGAGAAGAAATTTTGCCTGAACTCCTGTGCCTTAGGCCTAGTAATAATGAGTGGAAAAATTGCCTGTCTCCTTTTGGTTAAGCTCAGAGGAGTCACTTCTTTTTTCTGCAGAATAAGTTAAACTTAACACAGATTAATGGCAGGCTCATATATTAGTTATGATAAGAAGGCTGAGCTGCTTCTGTGCTATCCTTTTTGCAGAGCATTTAGATAATACTCTTCCTCACAGTTTGCTTACAAATACTTAGTGACTTAGTCATTTTACATAAACCGCTTCAATTTCACCGAAGAATGTCCTTTCTTAGCATGAGATATATGAATTTAAAATGAGCTCGTCTTTATGTCTGCCCTTTCAAGGATATACTGAAAATAGAATTTGCTAAAAATACCCACGATACTATAAAATATTCAATGGCATCCATACAAAAGAAAACAGCAGACAAAATCTTCTGAAGCACTTGTATCAGAAACAGGGTCAGCTGGCATTTGGAAGTGACAGGCTGACCCAGAAGACTTATCTGCATGAGCATCTCAACAAGCCCCAGGCAGTCAGCTGGAGCATGAAACCCTCCTTGGACAGGGACAAAGGGCATCGTTTCCCGTAGCAAGTGTTTGTTTAATCACATGCATGGCTTTTTGGATTAGACTCCTCAATGATTTCCACTTTTGCTCAGCAGAAAACTCCCCTCCCCACCACTGTCCATCTGCCCATCCATTGATTCAACAAACACTTATAAAGTTAGGAACTACCAGAGCAAGCGCAGAGGATGACTGGGACTCCTGCCTGTGACAAACTCAGAAGGACTCCTAGAGGATTCTGACGTAAAATGCCTGTCCTTTGGGATTATAATTCTGTATTTGAAATGAAGGTTATTGTCAATTATTTTTCTAAAAACATATTCTAATCTCCCTACCTAATGTGATTCATAGATCTGACAAATTTCCCAGGCTTCTTATGACTACTTCTTCTTCCTTTTCTACTAGAACAGAAGGAAACAAGACCTTGTATTTATAGAGTTAAATGTATTTCTTCTCCTTATGCCTTCCCTACTCTGCCAAAGACATAGCAAAAGTCAAATCTTTTGTTACTTATTAAACCATAAGCTATAAGAACAGCTACATGGAGTCAGGTTCTTTATACCTATTGCATATCCTTAATTCATGAACAGAGAACTTGCATAACTGGAGAAACGGTATGTGGTGATATTATTAGAGCTAAAAAAGAGGTATAAAAACCACTTTAACTTCTTTTATTTTTTAATTTATTTTTATTGTTTATTCTGTTACAGTTTTTCCCAGTTTTTCTCCCTTCCCCCACCACCACCCAGCCCCACCTTCTCCCCTCCCTAAGTCAATCTCCATATTATTGTCCATGTCCATGGTTAACATATATTCCAAAAATTTATATGGAACCAAAAACAACCCCAAAGAGCCTCAGCAATCTTGTGAAAGAAGAACAAAGCTGGGGGTATCACATCTCCTGACATCAAACTCTATTACAAAGCCATTGTAATAAAGATAGCCTGGTTCTGGCATAAGAAAAGACATATAGACCAATGAAACAGAACAGAAAGCCCATGATAAACCCATGCCTGTACGATCAGTTGATATTTGACAAAGTTGTCAAGAGCATACAATGGAACAAAGACCATCTCTTCAATAAATGATGTTGGGAGAACTGGACTGGTACATGCAAAAAAATGAAACTAGACCACCACTTACACCATGCACAAAGATAAACTCAAAATAGATAAAAGACGTAAATGTAAGCCATGAAACCATACAATTCCTAGAAGAAAACATACACAATGAAACCTAAGATATTCCAGGTAGTGATATTTTTTGCCAATATATTCCCTGAAACACTTTAACATCTTTTTGAAAATAGCCAACAATAACCTCCTACATGATAGACATGTAGGAAAAAAATCCTTTTAGACATAGGAAACATTAAACATAGTATTCAAAGTTAACCTTGTCTCTCATTCCTATAGACTATATACAGAATATAATTATTTTACCTTTAAATATTACCTAATGATTAGAGTGAATAAACTGATCATATAAAATTTGGTATGCAGCTCATTTTAAATATTAATAATGAGATGAAACAATGAATTCTGGTTGAAAGAAAAAAATAAACCAACTTGCATCCTAAAGAGGCTCCTGCAGCACCACCACCCACACTGAAGTCGAAAGGGGACGTTGGAACTCATGTCCAGGGTTCTTCTGCCTCCCAA
>PVKM010044118.1:0-12347 GCA_004027735.1 Carollia perspicillata | reverse complement strand
AAATGGCTAGTGAAATTATATAAGTTTCAGGTGTAAAATTCTATAATACATTATCTGTGTGCTGTATTATATGTTCATCATCCAAAGTCAAGTCTCCTTCCATCATTATTTACCCCCCTTATACCCTCTTCTACCTCCCCCAATCCTCCTCTTCCTTTGGTAATCACCATACTATTGTATGTGTTTATGAGTTTTTTTTCCTTAATCCATTCACCTTTTTCACCCAGTTCCCCAAACCCTCTCTCCTCTGACAGCTTTCAGTTTGTTCCCTGCACATATGATTCTCTATTTTGTTTGTTCTCTCGTTTCATTTATTAGATCCCAAGATTCCACATATAAGTGAAATCATGTGGTATTTGTCTTCCTCTGACTGGCTTGTTTCACTTAGCATTATGCTCTCCAGATCCATGTATGCTATTGCAAAAGACAAGATTTCATCCCTACTTATGGGTGTGTGGTAGTCCATTGTGTAAATGTCCCACAGATTTTTTAATTCACTCATAAACTGATGGGCTTTGGACTGCTTCCAAATATCTTTGACTATCTTAATGGCTATGATGAGGAGAGACATGATTTTCTACAATATTAAGGCATTTAATTGCTGCAGTGATACCGTGCAGAGCTCTTTTCTTTCTAACATAATGACAAGTAATATTCAAGATGACCAAATCCTTCAAAGACACAAGATGGTTATGTAGTGTGAGGGAATAAGCAGTAAAATTTTAAAAAATAATTACATATATAATTTTACATATATTATTATATATAACTTTTATATATAAATATGTAATATTTGTATAAACTATATATGTATAAAATCAGTGATGTTATGCTTTCATTAGCACTGTCCTCAACATTACAGCTTTTTCATTTTCTGACTACCAAAGGATTTCAGTTTTTCCTTGTATTTTATTTACTCATTTTTGTACAATCCAACATTCATTGCCAATTCTATATTATTTAAAAATGTCTGTGTAACAAGTTACATCAAAAACTAGCAGCTAAAAACACAACTGTTTTTGCAGTTAATATTAATCAGCTATCTGTTTCAGCTTGATTGTTTCTGGCTCAAGAATTCTGTCAGGTTGGGCTGTGGTTTCTTCTGAAGGCTCTATTGTAAGGATAGGAATCCTCTTCCAAGTTGATTTATGTGGTTGTTTGCAAGTAACCACACTTTGCAACATGATTCTCTTTAAAGCTGCCTTACAACACAGCAGCTGGCTTCTGTCAGAGTGAGTGACCCAGACTGAGTATGTGCAAGGTGGAAGCCACAGTCTCCTGGTAATGTAATATTGGAAGTAGCATGCAACATGACATCACATCTATCATATTCTACTAGTTAAAAGTGTGTCAGTAAATTCAGTCTGTATCAAGGATGGAAGATTACACAAATGCATAAGATTAGGGGATGAAGATCACTGGGAGACATCTTAAAGGTTACCCTCCACAATTTTATTACAGTTTTGATTATAAATTTAATTTATAAAACAATATTGTCATCTTAAATGTATTTTTTCTTCCATCTAAAGGTAAGGATTAATAAATCAGGGAACTACATTTTAAATTCTCTGTTATTTCTGAGTTCATTGAAAATATTCTGGAACTATTTTTAAGGTTATAAAACTCTAAAATCCTTCCTTTTTCTAATCTTTCATATTACACTACTGATCTGGACCACAAGCACTGTTTTGTGATACTCTCTCCCTTTCCAGAAAATGGACTTCACCGTGAGCTTCTTATTATTATATGGAAAATGTGCAATGTTAGTAAGGGAATTCATTTCTTAAACATTCATGGTAAGCCTGCTAAAGTGTCTGTGCATATATTCACATGGTTACTATAACTCCCATAACAGAAACCTTCTAATCTGTGCTTCCAATTTAGAGAAGAGGCTCACTTAGACTCTGAAAAGAGATGTCAGGAACTAAAGGCTTACAAGTGTTATTACAGCTTTCAATATACTAAGGAATAATTAATGTCTTTATTTGATTTTTAAATTGTGCCTTTTCTAAAAGTTTTTAAATCAGTTTTCCAAAAGAAGTTTAGTGTAGTAAATATTTTGGAAGGAATATTTGTTTTCATTACAGCAGCATTTAAACTTTAAATGTGAAAGACCTTTTAAAGCTTACTATACAACTGAATTCCAGAGAAGTTCCATGACTTTGGCAAATCATGTACATAGTTATTAGCATAACTAATACTGAAAACAAAACTTAATATTCATGTAGTTTTTCCTAATGTATACTGTTGTATATGTAATCTAGTATGTAATTATTATCAAGAAACAATGCTAAAGAGTAAATTGTTCACAGAATATTTCCTACTCTCAGCTGGCAAAATATTCAATTACCTGTGAACAACGAACACTAACGACCGTCTTGTATTAGCAGTAACACCATTTTATGTAGAAACAGATGAAGTACCTTAAAGACCCTTCTATTGTTTGTCATGTAGGCCATTATCAGTCAATTCAAAGACTGAAATTATTGATGGATTCATGGAATTAGAAATTTCAGAGGTTTTTTTATTTGAAAGTGTAGATTCCATCATGTTATTCCATGTAAAATTTCTGAACTATATTAACATGAAATTATAAAGTATAAACACTATAAACTGACTTTAAAAAGCAAATAAATACTGCAAATATGTCATGGGGTCAAAACTGAAGATGGTATTTTTTTTAATTGTCAGACTGTGTATCAGTCCTCTGTGCTTGTTGGAGATGGTTCAATACATGAGTTAAATTCTGCTAATTAATAAAGAGTTAAGTCATGAGTGTCAGTATTTTAAATTTCACTTTTTATGTCTCCCAATATCTTTAAATACTTGGTGACTTATAGAGAGATGTGGTAACCTTTACTAATTTAGTAAAACTTCCCTTTTTTTAGAAATAAGCCAGTACTTTATTTCATAATACATAAAAACAGAAAGACATGTTGTTATTTAGACACTTCAAGTCAGAGTTTTCCTATGCTGACACTATGATAAACATTTCTATATTTTGTTGTCCATTGGAGACAAAGAGAAACTATTTAGGCCTAATGAAAAAGCAAAACAAACAAACAAACAAACAGCCCTGGCTGGTGTAGCTCAGTGGATTGAGCGCAGACCTGCAAACCAAAGAATCACAGTTTGATTCCCGGTCAGGGCACATGCCTGGGTTGCATGCCAGTTCCCAGCAGAGGACATATGAGAGGCAACCATATATTGGTATTTCTCTCTCTCTCCTTCCCTTCCCCTCTAAAGATAAATAAACTAAATTAAAAACAAACAAACAAAAAAACCCAAGAAACTATTTTAACTACCTTACAATGCAATGCATTTTCCTCACAATTAAAGAGCATTTTCTATTTTTTCATGCTTATCTTTCCTCTTATACTTACCATTAACTTAATACCAAAAGTATTTTCCCCCAAGAAAATTAGAAATATTTGCTGTTCATTTATATGCTAAAGTTTCATTGTTCTGTCTGAGGTTCTCTTTAAAATACCTTTCACAAAGCATATTCAAAAGAGTCTAATTCTAATACAAACAAATCAGTGGGTGAAAGATGCAGAGCGTGATTCAGTTTCAAGAGCAGTTTCTCAATTTTTTCAAGTCAGCACTCATAGCCCCTGACAGATTTCAAATTATACTTGTTGAGTAGACAAAATGAAATATTTTCTGTTAAGTTTATTTAAGAAATAAAAGATGAAATTTTAATACATTGAAATAATGCATTTGGTTGATACACTTAAAATTTACCTGGTATATGTAGAAGTATTTATAACAATGCATAGTTATTTAAAAGGGAGCTTCCATAAGACTTCAGCTAATTTTTCAACAGAAATATTATGAGGCAGAAGGTATTGTTATGAAACATTCAAAGTGATGATAAATAAGAACCTAAAATCAAGAAAACTTTACACAGTAAGGCTATCATTTAAAAAGAAAGGAAAAATAGAGGTTCCCAGACAAGTAAAAGCTAAAGGAGTTTGTAATGACCAAGCCACTACTATATGAAATGCTAAAGAGACTGCTTGAAGAAGAAGGAGGAGGAGAAGGAGGAAGAGGAGGAGGAAGAAGGAAGAGAAGTATGTAGAGGAGGAAGTGGGGGAGGGAGGAAGAGAGAAATATGAGAAGAGGAAAACCAAATAACATAGGCAAAAGGATAAAATGCCAATATAGACCAGGTCTGTCTGGAAAAAGTTCAGCCATTGTTAATATAATAAGAATGGTTTGCACAACATTGATGTAACCTGGCAGTCAAGGGGACTGGACTGGAATGCACATGCATAAACAAAGATGGCTTCATTTTGCCAGTCAGTGGGGGTGATAGACACCATGGAGTGAGCATGTGTACTATGTGGCTGTAGCATTTGAAATTACTAAGAGAGTAGAGCAATGAATCTATATCAAATTTTGCATTGAGCTTGAACATGCCTATGCAGAGACTATTCGGAAGATTCGTAAGTCCACAGCTATGCGCAACTGGTGGTTGGCAAGTTCACCAGGACAAGTGCCCCCTCATGAATCATGTCTCATGCAGAATTTTTTGACAAAACATCCAATTACCCAGGTGATTCAGCTCCACTACAGCCCAGATTTGGTACCCTGCAACTTCCTGCTTTCCTAAAACTAACATCACCTTTGAAAGGGAAGAGATTTCAGACTGTCGATGACATTCGGGAAAATATAATAAGGCACTGATGGTGGTTGGGAGAACTGTGTGAGGCCCTAAGGTGCCTGCTTTGAAGGAGACTGATGTGTCATTGTCTTGTGTACAGTTTCTTGTATCTTGTATCTTCTTCAATAAATGTCTCTATTTTTCATATTACATGGCTGAACACTTTCTGGAAAGGCTTTGCATATCTTTACCTCTTAGGAACCTTACCTATCTCTTGAAAATATTCTATAAATTAGTGTTAGCACTAGTTCTTAAAATTAACTACATAATTAGGCTCTATAAGTCTTTTTGATTTAGTCTTGCTTATGAGAGGCTGACCTATAATGAGTTCCAATTACAAATTATAGCATGAGTTATATCCACCTTGGAAGTCACCCTTGGGAAGAGAACATAAACTCAAAATGAGAAAAAGTTCAGGAGCCAAAGCAAACATGAAATTAAGATTAGAGACAAATAAACACTTGCCAAATCAAAGGGAGAAACTGTGATAAAGCATTTTTAATGCATTTACTGTCGCACCTGAGTTGATCAGCTGCCTCTTGCAGACACCCTGACTGGGTACCAGACCCTCAAGTCAGACATGTGCTCTTACTGGGAATTGAGCTGGCCACCAAACGACTGAGATACACTGATCAGGGAAATGTAATTTTTAAATGCCACAAAAGAAACATGTAAAAGTAATAATAAAATTCAGAGAGTTAATGCATATGATTTCCAGATTTGGTTTGTGGGGCTTAGGACATGAATTTATTGTAATGCTTCTTAGAAAAAGTAGCTTATGAATCAATTAGTCCTTTATGGATTGGTAATATGGTACATGAAGCTAGAGACTGTTACCATGAATCACACATTTAACTCCTGTGATAAGGGTAACCCTTATTAATTGAAAATGTATAGCAAGCTCAGTATTTTTCTTTAACTATCCCCAGGTTCTGCTACTGATGGGTTTATGGGACATAATGTTGAAAATTGTATTTTAAGAGTAAAGGTGAGATGAAATGGTAATCAGCCTTGAATGCCAAGCAAAAGACTGTGAATTATATAAAGTTGGAAATATTCTGGTAAATTGCAGTATGTATTTTTGAAAGGAAGTATATTTTTATAATCCATAAATGAGAATTAAAAGATTTTTAAATAACTCTTATATCCTAAAACTTTTTACTGTATTATTTCATCATACAAAAGAAACTATATAATTAAAATTCCTATTAAGATAGTATCAACCATCCATTCTGTTTCTACTAATAAATCTAGAGAGACTAATCAACACAATTCTGAAAATATGCACATTCTTGCTTTCACCTTTGATCCTCAGATGGAATAACAAAAATATACTTGATTGTTAGACCTCTTTTAATAATTAGAATTATATTGGAACCACTGCATGGAATGCCTAAGATGATGTAGTTTTATACCCATATGGGAGTTCCCTTTTACTCTGTATAGTTAGTTTATGCCCACACATTAACATTATTTTCCTAAGTATATATATTTTCCCCTAAGTATATTTTCAAAGGAGGCTTGCCATGTAAGACATTGTATATTGCTGGACTCAATGGCAGATATGGACTTACTTTTCTATATCTGGAGAAGTACATAAGTACTTCTCAAATGCTATAGTATTGAAAGTATCAGAAAGAAATTATCAGTGTTCAATATGTTACTGTCTTACTTCACAAAGAGAAGTAAGCTATCAGAAGCATATAATTTGCTACCATTTCATAACTGGCTGCTAATTGGTATTAACTGGGTTAATCAAACATGATTTTCATTTTTTGTCTGCCTACTGTTTATGTCATCCGCCATCTGTTTGTTTGTTTCCTGCCATATATTTTAGCATGCAAAAGCCACTTTTTTAATTTTTAAGATTTAATATTTATTTATATGTGTGTTTGCAATTGTAAACTTGGAGAAAAGTAACTGAAATGTAGTTGGTTCTCAGTGGATAATATTTAATGAATCAATATTTTAAAACAAATTTAATGGGCAACTCAGTATTTTTACTCTCTGCATGATATCATTCTCTAGATGTCCTTTAGCCATGAAGAGTCTACTTGACTTCAGCTTGAACTACAGCCACTAATAATGGCATCTGATTAAGAAAAAAAAAAAAAACTCACCATTTTTCAGCTGTGCTTGGGCATTCTGCTGGGCTTGTAGAATGTAGGAGCGACACAGAGATTTGTCAATATTGACTTCAGAACACTCTGGAGAAATACTGGTTAGGTCTATGGAACATTTTCTTAGCTGTTGTCCCTTCTCGGTATTTGGGATTAAACTCAATATTTCTGGTTAAAAATCCTAGAGGAATATTTGTAGGGACAATCATCTACCAACAGGTAGTAGAGACAGTTCATCCAACTTTAAAGTGTATATGCTACTTTTAATATTTACAGTCAGTGTCAACTACTGATGCTATTTTAAAAAATTATTTTATTGTTGTTAATGCTATTTTATGTTTGGTTATTTTATATATGTCTATAAAGTCCTATAATAATTCATCATGTTCCAATCCCATGTCTTATATTTTAATTAAAAATTAATTACAGTTGACATACAATGTTATATTAGTTTCAAGTGTATGTAGTGAGTAGATATTTATATAACTCATAAAGTGATGACTGCAATAAATCTAGTAACCATATAACACAATACATAATTATTAAAATATCATTGCCTATATTTCCTATGCTATACTTTACATTCCCATAACTATTTTGTAACTACCAATTTGTACTTCTTAATTCCTTTTCCTTTTGACTCATCCTGTCAATTATCTGGCAACCATCAAAATGTTCTCTGTATCTATGAGTTTGTTTCTCTCATATTTGTTCATTTATTTTGTTTTTTAGATTTTACATATAAGTGAAATCATGTGGTATTTGACTTACTCTGTCTGACTTATTTCACCTAGCATAATACCCTGTAGGTCTCTCCATACTGTTGTAGATAACAAGATTTCATTCTTTTTTTTATGGCTAATATTCCTTGTGTAAATGAACCATTTTTTCTTTATCCATTCATCTATTGATGCACACTTAGATTGCTTACATATGTTGGCTATTGTAAATAACACTGTAATGAGCATATGGACACATATGTTTTTCCAAATTTCAGTTTTGGTCTTTGGACAAATACCCAGAAGTGGAATTGATGGGCCCTTTTCTGTCTCTTGTTATAGACTTTGTTTTTAAGTCTGTAATACATTTGTATTTAAAGTCTATTTTGTGTGATGTAAGAATTGCTACCTCAGCTTTTTTGTTTAGTTGTTTCCATTTTCATGAAATACCTTTTTCCAGCCCATTACTCTCAGTCTATGTATGTCTTTCAATCTGCAGTAAGTCTCTTATAGACATAATGTTTTCTTTTTAAAATATATTTTTATTGATTATGCTATTACAGTTGTCTCATTTTTCTCCCCTTTATTCCCTTCTGCCCTGTACCTTCCCTCCCACCATCTTTCCTCCACCTTAGTTCATGTCCATGGGTCTCATATATAAGTTCTTTGGCTTCTACATTTTCCATACTATTCTTAACCTCCCCTGTCTATTTTGTACCCACCATTTATGCTTTTTATTTCCTGTATCTTTTCCCCTATTTTCCTCCTTCTCCCTGCCTGCTGATAACCCTCCATGTGATCTCTATTATAAGGAAACAGCTAGAACAGAAACAGATCAACAGAATCCATTCAGCCACCTTATGTCTTTTGATTGGAAGATTTAATTCATTTACATGTAAAGTAATTATTGATAGATATGTATTTGTCATCATTTTATTATTTATATCTTTTCTTTATTTCTTAAAGAAGACCCTTTAACATTTCTTGTAATATCAATTTGGTGGTGATGAAATCATTTAGCTTTTTGTTTGTCTGGGAAGCTCTTTATTGCTCCCCCAATTCTAATTAATACTCTTGCTGGATAGAATAATCTTGGTTGTAGGTCCTTGCTTTTCCTCACTTTGAATATTTTGTGCCATCTTTTCTGTCCTGCAATGTTTCTATTGAGAAACCAGATGACAGTGTTACTGGAGCTTTCCTGTAGTTGACTGTTTTCTTCTTGCTGCTATTAAGATTCTTTTTGTATTTAAACTTTGTCATTTTAATTACAATGTTTTGGTGTGAGCCTCTTTGGTTTCATCTTGTTTGGGACTGTCTACACTTCCTGGGCTTATAAGTGTATGTACTTCATCAGGTCAGGGAAGTTATTTGTTATTATTTTTTCAAATAATTTTTCAATTTATTTTTTTCTTCTCCTGGTACACTGATGGTATGAATTTTGATATGCTTGATATTGTTACCAAAGCCTCTTAAACTATCTTCATTTTTTGGATTCTTTTTTCTGTTCCAATGTTTCTGTTCCAAATGTGTGTTTTCTGCTACCTTATCTTCCAAATTGCTGATTTGATCCTTTGCTTCACTTAATTTGTTATTAATTCCCCTTGATGTATTCTTCATTTTAGGTATGTATTCTTCATTTATGACTGGGTCAATTTTATGTTTTCTATCTCCATGTTTATGTTTCCTATCCCTTTGTTGAAGTTTTCACTGAAATAATTTAACTTCTAACCAAAGTTTTGAATTCTGCATCCAATAGGTTGCTTGTCTTCATTTTATTTAGTCCTTTTTCTTGAGTTTTGTTCTGTTCTTTTGTTTGGGAAATATTTCTTTGTCTCCTCATTTTGACTGTCTTGCTGTGTTTGTTTCTACATATTAAATAGAGTTGCTGTGTCTCCTGGTCTTGGTAGAGTGGCCCTTATATAGCATATGTTCTGTGGGGCCTTGTGTCACAATCTCCTTGGTCACCTGAGCAGGGTGGCCCATGTATGTCCCTTGCATGTGCTGTATATACCTTCCTTTTGTAGTTGAACCGTAATTGTTGTTGTCTCATAAATGGGAGCCGATTGACCCTCAGGCTGATTGGTTGTGACGAATGGTTGTGACTACAGTGGAGGAGCTGTTGTGTGGGTGCCGACTTTGAAAAACAGGATTAGCTTTGGTGGGACTCTGATGCTTGCTGATTCTGCCCTTTGGGTGCGTTGTTTGTGGAGGAGGGTGGGTGGTACTCTCATGTAGCCTACAGCTGGCCACTGAGTATGTTGGTTCTGGGGTCTCTTGGTAGGGGCTCTGGTGTAGTGCAAGATCAGCCACTGCCTGTGACCTGCCCAGGACAATTTGGTATGAGCAACAAAATGATCTGCAGGTGGTTGTCACTGTGCTGGGCTTGGAGGTGTCTGGAAGAGTCTGAGCTGTGAACTGAGGGTGAGTGCTGCTAGTGCTGGGCTTAGATGTTTAGGAAGAAGTAGGGGTACACACATTTAATGCTGCTTGTTCAGAGTTTGTGAACCTTTGAGAGATTTTAGGGGAGTTTGTAGAATGAGCCAAGACAGGCCATTTGCATGGAAAAGCCACTGGAAATGGCTTGGGTGGGCCCACAATTTGGGTGAAGTGGGGGACCTTAAGAATCACCAGGATGGGGCAAATGGTGTTAGCTAGGTTTAATGAAAACTCAGATATGGCACCCCTGCCTTCACCTGCAGGCTGGGTAAGGGGAGCAATGGCTTTTGCCAGCACTTCTGTCTGGGAGAATGCTGCCTTTCTAGCTCTTACGCTGAATCTGAGCAATTGAGTTTTTCCTGTTTATTCCTGGCAACTTTCAAGTTGCTTCCCTGGTGCTGAAGTTCAGAGCAAGAGTCTGAATAAGTCCATGGGACTCCAGAAGCCCTCCATCTCAATAGGCTGCAATCTCTGCTGGTTTCACAACCAGAAGTTACGGAGATTTATCTTCCTAACTCTGGACCTCTGGGCCAGGAGGCCTGGTATGGGGCTAGAAGCCCTCACTATTTGCAAGGGACTTCAGCACCTGAGATATCCCTCCAAATTTTTAACTTATCCAGCCACACATGTGTGGGGGATTAGTCTGTTCTGCATCTTTGCCCCTTTACCAGTCTCGAGGTAGCTTCTTCTGTATATCCTTAGTTATATGACTTCTGTTCAGCTAGACTTCAGGCGGTTCTCAATGATGGTTGTTCTGCAGTTTAGTTGTAATTTTGATGTGGTCATGGGAGGAGGTGAGCACTGTGTTTACTTACTTTGCCATCTTGACTGGAAGACTTTTTTATCAAACCATATGACAAATTTATTAAAATAATACCTAGGCAATAAATTTATATTTTATATAATTACTATATGGTCTATGGTTGTGTTTTTGCCCTTTTAGTCCCCAATATTAAGTTTTTAAAGCTTTTCTTTCACATTTACATTTGATAGAGGGAGATATATTAATAAGGAATTGATCATCCTGTAGAATGGTAGATGGACGAATAAGCACTCCTTGGATCCATTTACTTGAAGTTATCCTGTCTTTAAATGTGAAATATGTTAATATTTATACTTCAAAAAGATAATTTTCTAATAAACCTTTTTAGGAACACTGAACATAATTAGCTTTATTATAACATTTTATCAATGTAAGTTAAATATTTCCAGTTGACCCAATACAGAACTAATATCTATTAAAGACAGAAAAATGTCCTGCTTGGTTTGGTTAATGGTATCTATCTGTGTGTGCGTGTGTGTGTGCGTGTGTGTATGTATATATATGGTTATCATGTGTCCTTCAATATTTCATATCCATGAACTTGAAAGGTAGAATTCTGCTTATTTAATGATTTGCATGTGAAAGGACACGAGTGTGACTCTGGTTAACATATCTCAAGGATAACAGCTGACATTCTAATGTAATTGGCACCTCTTTTCATACAGACTCTCTCTTCAAAATGGTGTTCTCTGTAGAGCTTCTCAATTTTTCTTTCCTTTTTTTTCTGATGAATAAGATACCACATTTGGGGTATGCTTATTAATTTATTTTTATTCAATAAATTGAAATTACAGATCTATGGAAATTTAGAGATTGACTGAAAATTCAAAACTCTACCTCAGACTAAACTTGAAGTACTCACTTAATCTTTCTTTCTTTTTTTTCTTCATTTAATAGTGAAGTAATTACTATATTATAGGCCTGCTGTTGAAGTATGTAATGAATGTGCTACACAACGAGTAGGATGAAGTCTTTTGCATAGTATGTGTCCAACTCTTGTTATTTTTCTCTTTCTGTTACTCTATGTACCTAGTTAAAAATAAAATGGTAATATATCATAATTAAGCAGCAAAGAGAAATTTCCTTTTCTTAATTTTGGTGCATCTAAGTGGAGTCGAATGTTCTTTATGTAAAAATATAAGTAACATAACTGTTAAATAGGAAAGTGCTGAGTTTATTTTATTATATTTAACAATTATTATCATTTTTTATTTTTCACCTAATGCTATGTTATTTTAAGTTGACTTTAGATAGAGGGAAGTTAGTAGGGAGACAGACAGACATCAATGTGAAAAATATTAATCCATTGCCTCTTGTATGTGCTCCAACTGGGAATGGAACCCACAGCTTAAGTATGTGCTCTAACCCAGAATCGAACCTGCATCCTTTTGATGCAAAGGATAATACTCCAATCAACTGAGTCACATGATCAGGCTGAAATGCTGAGTTTATTCTTACTCAATAGTAAGAGATAGAATCACCTTGTTAGATTTTAGCAGTGTCTCAGAGAGGAGAAAATTAAACTTGGTATATTTATGAGATTTTTTAGTCTGACTTAAGGTGAGTTTCAGATCAGATGTTTT
>PVKM010044117.1:0-12329 GCA_004027735.1 Carollia perspicillata | reverse complement strand
GCTCCGGTGGCTCCTGCCCCGGCCCCAGCCAGGCACTTGGAGGTCTGAAGGGATCAGTATCTACTGTAACCCATTTGGAATACATTTCAGGAAGCTCTGAACTATCGAATGTTGATTCTGTTACTCTCCGGCCAAGTGTAGATTTGACCCGAGCCATTCGCTTCCTGCACAACTCAGGTTCCTTCCACGGACACTAGTAGATGTAGCAGATGTTTGAGGTAGGTAGGGGGTGACTGCTCAGCTGCAAAGTCACCCCGAGTTTTAAGGAAATCAAGTTTCAGGCCAAATTTTGCCATTCATCAGCAAGCAAGCCCCTAAAGAGTCCTCATAATTTGTTCGGCTCTTTGTTCTTCTAGGTGAAAAATTCACTGGAAGCAGACACACAAAATGTCAGATGCTGTTTTCTCGTACACTTGTACTTGGTTGGCATCTAGAAGCTCATGAGATAGAGAACTGGTTAGGGATTTAGCTTAACCTCAGGCCTAGCTGGAATCTTTCTTTCTATTTGTGCAAGAGTGGGGAGGAAGTGTAAATTATTTTAGCCACTCTCTGTGTGCTAAATACCTTGACTTTTCACCAATGAAATCCTGTTCCTCACATGCATCATGCCTATCGACAAGACCATTTCCTGGATAATATCCTTGTTTGCGGCATTTACCTGGCTCATACTTATCCTTACTTAGATACAGAAAACAGAAATATATCCTGCAGCTGCCTCTGGCATCCTGAATCCACTGCTGCCAAAACCTTTCCACACTGGGCATCCCGGGTCAGAATGCCAGTGGACCACCTGGGTCGTGGGATCCCAGCACTATTATGTAGTGTGTGTCGATGTATTTTCAGTAAATTTTAGACATCATAACAACACAGCTGGCAGGCTAGTTTTGCAGGCTAAGTCAGGCAGGCGGAATTACTTTACTGTGCTTTTTGACTTAAAAAGAGAGCTTATTCCAGTGACGACAAAAAAAGAGTTTTACATAAAAAATCTTGATGTTTGGCCTTCTCAGGGACAATTGGAACATCTGCAACACCTGGTTTGCATTCCTCAGTGGCAGCTTTCTTTTCCAGCCGAACAGCAGAAGTCTGCTTTAGACTGAGAACGGGCTCCTAGGAAGGGCCCAGCCCTTCCTAACACCTCCCTGCACTGAGACCAAGTACCGAGTGCCCGTAATCATTGTGATTGTGCTATTGGTTTTCAGGATCCTCTTCCCCGCTTTACATTCTTGTCTGGCCCCTGTAGTTACTCGAGTTTTTGACCCTTGCAGCTGTGGGGCCGTTTTTCTTGTTGGCTCAACACTTGTGCTTTGCTCATGACGTTTCTCTGGAAGGTCATTTCCTTTCAGGCTCACCTCTCCAAATCTTAGCCTCACCTTCAGGGCCAGGGCCAGGGCCAGGGCCAGGGCCAGGGCCCCCTTGGATGCAGAGTCTTACATGGCTGTTACAGTCGTCGCTCCTCTGCTTGTACACAGATAGCACGGTGTAGCATTTGGTTTAACACGTTCTGTTGCTTATTGTTTCATGTCTTATTTCTCCTGCATGGTAATCTGTTCCCTTAAAGTCAGGGGATATATCTTTTTTATATTGCGTATTGATCACTGTGAGAATGTTAATGCTCAGCCTAGTTACCTTGTTTTTTTTTTTTTTTTTTAAAGGCACAGAACAATACCTTATTGATCTACTTAACGGTTATTGTAAAGCATATTTATACATGGTAAAAAGAAGTAGGACGGTGTTATAAATATGAAAGTAATATAAAAATAGGTGTAACCAAGGAGCCTGATAAGGGAATAGAGGCCCAGAAAGGGTGTAAGTGCCTTGTTGGAGTCAGGCCGTTGGCGGATAATCTAGCCTTTGTTCTAACCACTGCGATACCCGCACTTGCCAGCTAGGGCTGTGCTGTTTCCCGGAGGATCTGCCACTCTGCAAATCAGGTAGCTAGCTACATGGCCAAACCCCGCAGATCCTCCTTAAGGCTTAGCATTCACACGTCAAAATAAAACAATTCCCAGTTACTTAAGTAGTACACTATGAATTAGGCCAAGGTGATGGACGCCCATCAGATTCACCACACCCTGACACAAAGGGGGCTGTGAAAAAGCCCAAGGCACCAAGTGTCAAGATGCCAAAGACACTTCCGTCAGACAGAATGTCCTCTGCTGATGGCCCTCCCCTCAGTGGAGGGAGCAGTATGGACCAGACTGGCCACGATGTCAGAGCCTCAGGTGCAGAGGCAGCACCGTGAGGGCAAGGAGTGAAAAGAAAGTTTAGCAGGGCCGGAGCTCAAGGTCTGCATTTGAGAATAGTGATAGCCGAGGCAGATGAGGAAAAGGGAGTCAGATTTGCATGCTGCGCTGCGGGATTTTGACTCTATCTTGGGGGAGTGGGGAGGAAGGGTCTGGTGTGGTTGCTGGAGCAGGGCTCTGGGGAGCCCTGGGGGTGGTGACTTAGAAGACTGCGGCAGAAATCTTGGCTTACTTAACCCAAGGCAGTGCAGTGGGGAAGGAGAGAAGTGGATGGATTCAAAAGAGGTGAGAACATTTTTGAAAGTTACAGGATGACACCTTTCTTTCTGGGGTGAGATGCAGTTATTCCTGGAGGCAGGAAGTGGGGCTGGCTAACTGTGTGCAGCCTTGGATCCCATGCGTCCAGAGAAACGTTCGTGGCTTCTGGCTCGGGTGTCACTGGCTCCACTCCCTTTGGCTGTGTGGATGGCTCCCTTAGGAAACAAGGATGCTTTTCACTGTTCCTGCTTGGCCGCCTCCTTCTCAGTGTCATATGTAAGCTGCCTGCACAGAATATACCAGTTTTCCTGTTTGCACAAGCACACTATGTACTGCGGTCACACTGTCCTGTTCCTCTGTACGTACAAGTCTTTCTGCATACACATTAGCCATGCACAGCAGCGAGCTGCGTGTTTATTCTGTAGTCGTAAGTGTGAGTAGATGCCAAGAGTGGTGTTTTCTGCTTATGGAATTTTTTGTTTTGAGCTTTAAAGACGTTTAACCATCTGTTTATGACTTTAAAGTGAGTGTTCTAAGTGGAAGCTATGAATAAATATGTGAATCATGAAAGATGTATTGACAGGATATGGTCAGTAAGGAAGTTCTACTATACATCTAACTTAGCTGTTTGTGCAGCTTCAAAAAAGGTTTAATGTAATCAGATGGTATTTTAAAGAAGTTTTTAAAAATCTAATATTAAATGTAGATTTTTAAATCTGTATTATATCTTTTAGGAAAGAGTTTGAGGTTGCATCCACTGTATTTAAAATAGTTTTTTTTCTTTAAAGCAACTTTTACCCATGTCCTTAATTATTGACAGATGATATATATGTATGTACTATTATGTTAATATAATTTTAATAAAAATGGAATGTCTGATTCATTGTTGAACTTTTTTTCAGAAATATAAATTAGGTTGAAAAGAATATTTTTGAAAGCCTTATCATATTCTTTTCCTCCAGCCAAATGGATAATTCAGTTCACCTTCTTCTTCTAAAAGAGAATGAGTTTTATCTTCTTCTCCCTGCAGGTGACTGGTTCACAGCTTCCAGAGATCTTTGTTTCCCACAAGCTTCATTTTTCTGACTGCAGTGTGAAAATTCTAAGACTTTTAGAGTTTGGCGCATATGTGCAAATTAAATTTTATAGCATTTTCAAAATATGCTTCTCAATATTAATATGAGAGTAGCTGTTGGAACAAAGACTCCATTTGCCAGTTTTTATTCCGTTTGCTTATGGTTGACGTCCATTGGGATTTGAGTACATTTACATGTAAATAAAATGAAATAGTATATTTCAACCCAGGGAACAGTGTTATTGCATAACTCAATACTACAGGCATAAAGCTAATGCTAATACACTTTGACCTTGGTTTGTACTTGATGTTGTTTCTTGGTGATGGCTGGCATCCTGGCGATCAGCAGAGGGGCCAGCAGAGAAGTGTGTGTGAGGGCAGTTTGAAGGGGCTCCCACTGCAGGGTTTTGAGGTGTGGACTGCCCTTTTCTGAGTGTTTACCAGCTGGCGGTCAAGCTGTTCTGGAGTTGGCTCTTTCTGGTAGGTCTGTACTGGCCTTAAGTAACTGATATTTACTAACTAATTTTAACCTTTAGTGAAAAGTTAAGAAACACATGCGTTAATAATTATTGGGTGTTTCCTTCTCTGCTGCTGTATACAAACATCATTTTTTTGCATACATGCATGTATGTATATACAATGTGCCTAGTTAATTCATTTTCTCACGAAAAGAACTTCCAGTGTATAGTGGATATGAAGAACAGGATTACTTCATTCCATCTACACCTAGGAAAATTGTCCAGAAAGCGGACACTGGAAATAAACAGCCTTTGCTGATGGAGCTTTTCCTTTGTGTTGAATCGGTACATGGAGACAAACCTGGGCATGCCGGCTCTCGGTGTCTGGGTTTGTGGGTTTGCTGTTACGATTTTGGGCCACAGTGTCAGAGAACACTGTTTAAGCAAGGGCACGGGAATGTGGAAAACGGATGCTATCCATCCCTTATTTTTTAAAAAATAATTTACTTCCTGAACATTGATGATGTTGAATTAAAGATGCTATCAGATAATCATAATAAAAGAAGAACAAAAAGAAACTATATGACATACTGATTTTATTGCCTCTGGTGCTTTTCTTATAAATTATTTTCTAAAATGACTCTTAGCTAAATGCTAAGATCCTTTACATTTAGGGCTTTGGGAATGTGGGCTTCTATTTTTATTGATGTGACCATTTGTGGTCAGTTATGACTCTTGATACCTTTTTGGTGGGAACTGTCATTTGGTTTGCTGAGCGTTGGGACTGGTGGCCTTGCTAACCTGTTACCGTCATGGAAGTGTGGTGGATGGCAGGTGGCAGGACCACCCTGGCACGTAACTGAGGGAGGTCCGTGGTGTCCGGGACAGCTCACCACCACTGTAAAGATCGTCAATAAAAGAGATGTTTGCAAAGTCAGAATTTGTAAACAGCGATGCCTTACATAAAATAAAGGTGATTTTTTTTTCCCTTTCAGATTTTGGGGTAAGTGCATTCTTAGCAACAGGGGGTGATGTTACCCGGAATAAAGTAAGAAAAACATTTGTTGGAACCCCGTGTTGGATGGCCCCTGAAGTCATGGAACAGGTAAAAAAAAAGATGATTTGATTGACATAGTACAGTAGTACACATTGGTAACATACTAACATTTCATTCAGATCAACTACTTTACTAGAATGTATCATGCAACTAAGTTTTCATTCCCAGTTGCTGGGCTTTAACAAACTAGTATCAAAGGTGTGTGCATTCACAGCTGTGGGCTTCCGACACAATGTGGACTTCATGCCGTGTGATGGGCCTGGTATATGATTTTGCTTTTTTCCTCATTCCTGTCTTAGGTGAGAGGCTATGACTTCAAGGCCGACATGTGGAGTTTTGGAATAACTGCCATTGAATTAGCAACCGGAGCAGCGCCGTATCACAAGTATCCTCCCATGAAAGTAATTACCTTCGGAAATAATATGTCGGGTTTGAAATATGGTTTCACGGAATCTGTTCTGTAGTCCTCTTAAACATAGTCATTTTTCTCTGAGACCTGAGGGGAATTAATGGAGGAATGCAGCCAAGTTAAATGTTGTCAGTGATGTTCTCAGTGGGCAGAACAGGACAAAAGTAGTAAAACTCCAGGCTTTGAAGCTTGCTTTATGTTCCTAGCCCAGAGCTGAGGAAAGAATGTGGTCAGACTGGTCGATGGAGGCTGACGGCTGTGCATGCTGGCCATTAGTCTTTTGACAGCAGAATATCCCCAGCATCCCAAGGAAAATCTAAAAATAGATTATAGTGATATCATCTTTGCAGATGAATTTCCCAAAATTTCAGGCCTTTTAAAAAAAAACGGCCTGTAAATTTGCTTCTGTTTTCATAGTGTCATATTGGTGACTCATTTGGAATAACAAGCCCAGTGTTTTTAGGCAGCAGTATACATTTGGATACTGTTTTCAGATTTTTGTTCCTCTAGTAGTTGGCCTATATTGTTATTTCTCTTAGTTTCTGAGAGGATGGTACCAGGGCAAATTTACCCAGTTGGGTTTTGTTTTGAGGATGGAGTAGTTGAATGGAAATTGTGAAGGTATTTTACAGAAAATATGGTCCATGTTTGTTTCAACTTTTTCCTAGGAAAATATTGGAAAAATTTAGGAGGATTACAAAAATCCACGAGGGTAAAAAAGCTAAATAACTTTACTGATTAAAAAGTTAATATATACTTAGGTTGAAAATCTGGAAGTACGAATAAGAATAAAGAAGAAAACAGTCACGTACAATCTCATCAACTACAGATAATCCATGTTAAGGTTTCAGTATGATTCATTACATTGTTTTTCTCCCTTTATATATATTTTTTCATGCACCTAAGATTTTGGTGTGCATGCCTGATTTCATTAGTAAGTTGAGGTGTAAACAATAGAAGTTACCTTTCAGAGTAAAAGCACTGAAGCAGATCGGAGGATTTTTTTCTTCCATTTGGTTTTTCTGTATTATTTTTTCCTATTTCTTGTTTTCTTTCTTTCCCTGCTTAGTGTTTCCCACCTGAATGCAGGGTCGCGTTGCTAATCCCAGCCTAGTCCTGAGGATTTTTCTGTGGACCTTACAGTTCTGTCCTTCTTCTGTTTGCTATTGTCCCCCACAAACAATAAACTGTCGCTTTAATCCTTCATCTATTCACACATCTGAAAAGTGTTTGAAAAGTGGCTTGGCATGTATAGCCTTTGCATAAATTAAGGCTGATTTATGCATTAATGAGCTTTATTCATTGTATAGGTCAATAGTTTACTACACATTCTTTTTCTTAAGCAAATAATTTTGATGTGCGAAGGGGTAGAGTTTTTACTTTTTTGGTTTGAAGCTGTATTTTGTTTCTTCCCCTTTGAGAGCAGCTTGGCCTTTTGCTCTGGTTATGGTTTTTAGCAACTCAGCTGTATTCTGGCTATCTTTCTGTGCCTTTAACTCTGTTTTGCCAAGCCTATAAGTGACTTTCTGTATGTTTTTTTCACTTAAAAAAAAAAAAAGGAAATCATGTGCTACCTTCTGGGATGTTGTGAATTTATTTTTAGGGTTGGTAATGTTACAGAAGCCTTGAGTACAGGCAGTTCTTGCTTATGAATGACCTGTACTCACGAACATTCACTGCTGCTCTGCCCCCCCACCCCCCCCATCGCCCTCTTGCTCCACCTCCCCCTTTTCCAGGCAGAGCCCTGTCTTCACTAAGCCCAGGCTGGAGCTACGTGCTCCTCGAGGCTGAGTAAGAGCCAGTTCCCAGGAAGCTCTGTCCCCGTGGCTTTGCGAGATCATTCTTAACACATAGAGCAGATTTTGTAAGTTCTGTCAGTGGAATGACAAAAAGGTTAAAGAGCACATGGACAGATTTGCAAAGAGAAATGAATACTTCCAGTACACATTTTCTGTAAAGTTGCAGTCATGGGAAAGCCCATTTGTACCTAATCAAGGTTGGTCTTTGATGTTTTGTGAAAAATTAAAACCTCAGCTGCAGCAATTGCTGTACTGAGGCTTTGTCTCTATGTTTGTTTCTGTTGCAGGTGTTGATGTTGACTTTGCAAAATGATCCACCCACTTTAGAAACAGGAGTAGAGGATAAGGAAATGATGAAAAAGTATGGCAAGTCCTTTAGAAAATTACTTTCACTGTGTCTTCAGAAAGATCCTTCCAAAAGGTATGTCAAACTTGGTGGATGAGTTACTGACCTGGTTTGAGTCACAACAAAGCTTTGTTTGTCGGGGTTGGGGGAAGGCTGGGTGAGGACAGCTGCAAGGTACTTGTAGGTCAAGGGAAATCCTGCTCTGGCCCCAAGATTTCCAGCCTGTCAGCATTAGACAGCACAGGTCCAAAGGGAAAGAAGTAGATGGGGAGAGGGGAGAAGCAGAGGAATATTTTTAGTGTCAATAAGATTCACTGTGCTTGTTAGGTGTGAGCTCTGTCATCAAAGGAAATGAAAAAACAAATCAAAAGAAATTGGCAGCGGTGCATTGGGAAGCTGAGCTAATATTCTGCACTGTGTAGGTTGAGTTGACCTCTCAGGATTTGGATATCCTGCCAGCTCCAGTGTAAACCAGGCAGAGCTATTGAATTTTACATGAGCTTTCTTTTAGTTGCAGAACAAGTTGCTTGTGCTGTTTAAAACATTATCAGTAAAGAAGATTAATATTTTTGCATTGGAAAGATTAATCACATAAACAGAAGTAAATTGTTTTGAATTAACCTTAGAATTTCCTCTTTATTCTTCGGCAATCACCCCACATTGTAGTGTGTCTGAGTTTGTATCTTCCTTGTTAATTCCTGTGACTTTGCAATATTCTGAGTGGTAATAATAGAGCAGGCGTCCTTTATCACTTAAAGGAGAATGTGAACCACACACAGTCCTGGCCTGGGCAGAGTTCCTCTGCAGGGCTTGGCTGCGTGCGGTGCCGTCCTAACATGAGAGAGTGGGGACTGCAGGCCTGGGAGGGCTCTGAAGTTACTTGCTACCCTCATCTACCTTAGGGGCCAATTTGATACTAATATTTTGAAATGTGAAAACGGGCTTCTCTTCTGAAACTTTTTTAGGGAGGGACCCTGCTTTTAAAAAAAAAATCCTTTATTCCTATCTTAAATTCTGTACGAAACTCAAGCCTTTTAGCTTTACACAGTCATCTACTGTTTGAGGAGGCCACCCTTCTCTACATTTAGCCCAGTTAACATTATTTTACCCATCCTTTGTGGCTACTCTGTTCATTCCTTTACGTTCTACTGATTTTGCCTTTAGTCTTTTCTGTATCGATCGCCTTTCTTATGGAGTCAGGTCTGAAGACTGCTGTTAGGCATCCTGAAAGTCTTTATTTTAAAAGGGAGGATTATTATGTCACACTTACAGACTGTTTCTACGTAAACATCTTAGTTACCCTTTTTATTTGACTTGTAAGGCTTGTTTTCCTGTGACGTTACAGTGGCCTTTCATTAAGGTTACCTCCTCACTCTCCAGTTGGGTGGAAACGCTGCTAGATTTTAATTTTGTTCTTCAATACTTGCTTGCCTTCCCCTTGTATTTGGTGTCATCTCCAAACATAAATTTTTGGCATCACCAACGAAACAGTTTAATTCTCCAAAGTCCTTTGAGAGAGGTGCGCATCTTCCCAGATGTGTTATTTATTACTGATGGTCTTTGTGGTGCTGGAGCTGGTTGAGACCCCACCTAGTGGTGGTGGTGTGTAATGTCGCACAATTCCAGCTCTTGCAGTAAATGATTCTGTAGTGTAGAACTGTTAGTGTGCTTAATGATGTAGCAGTATCTTTCTTGAGAAGATTTGTAACTTGGCCAAAATAAATTAGATTAGATCATCATACATTATATTTAACAAACCATCCTTAATAATCTTGAAAGTCTTTATAGGTTTTACTTATTTTGTGAACTCAAATATCAGGTTTCCACTCCCAACCCGCCCTAATTTTTTTTTTAGAAAAGAGCCATACATTCAAATTTTTACATAGTATTTCCCTCAAAATACTCTCTTAGCAACATTATTAATCTATGAATTATTAATAGTTTAAGGACTCCTGTTGGATATGTTTTCTGTATCATAATCTGTTCTCACCAGGGCACCATTGTCCTCTGTGACAGAGTACACGAACTTCCCACGTGATTTTTTTTTTAACGAGAAGACACGGATGTGGGAAGTTGGGGAAGCTGGGAGCTGCCGTGAAGTGCGAGAATGGAAAAAAGGGAATGTGTTGAATTATTTCTTAGATAGGGTGCAACTTTAAAATATGTATTCACTCCTGAATGAGTAAGTCAGCATTAGATTACTGCGCAGTTCTAAGGAAACCATGAACATGTCCTGCCTTCTGCGCCTTTGCTTGTGTGGTGCAGGGCTCTTCCTTTTCCTCTGCCCCTCCCACCGGTCTTGTTGGAGTGAGAGGCCCCTGGCCGAGAGTCCTAGCTCTGCCTGATTGTCTTCTGCGTGACTGAGTTTCCTTGTCTGTAAAATGGGCCCAACAACACCTACTTCATAGGATTGCTGTGAGGATGGAGTAAGATAATACGCTCAGAATGGACAGCACAGTGCCTGGGGTTCCTAAACATTCAGGAGACTGGGATTGCTATTCATTATTTGCCTTTTTCTTCTTGACTGAATGGAGTTTTTGCAAAGTTTAGTTTTCCTACCATATGTTGAATACATGTCCCTGGTAGCAAGCACATATCACACTGTGTACATACATTGACTTACATATCAATTTCCTCCTGAGCTTGTAAGTTTTTTTAGAAAGGGACCCTGTACTGCTCATTTTTATGTCTTTCTATCCACAGTGTCTGGTCTGCCTTCCATATTCAGTGGTGTTTCTTGAATAACTGGAGACACTTGGGTGTTTGCAACTTGGGGGTGATTTTGGACTCACTGAAAAGAATTTCAGAAACAAACCTAATTCTAGTGTGTTGAGGAGCGAATGCAAGATTTTTGATAATTTGTTTATTGCCGGCATATAGATTATGTACTTGTAACCTGAAAGCAGTCAAATGGTACCCAAACCCTGGCCGTGCTGCATACGTTTTTAGCAGAGAATGAAAACAAGTCATAGGACCACAGGGACAGGGACAGAGTCACTTCCGAGCAGCAGCCCTCAAGCGAGCTAGGAAGGGGTTCCGCCTTCTCTCACCCTGGAGACTCACAGAACTTTTCCTTAAAAAAGAGAGTTGGAGTGTTGGGGCTGTTTGCCTCATTTAAGTCTGTGTGTTCTGCATAAGCGTGTACAAAGAATTCTTTATATTTGCTTAACAACGTGTTGCTCTTTCAAAAATGAGTCTTAGCCCTGGCTGGTGTAGCTCAGTGGATTGAGTGTGGGCCTGTGAACCAAAGGATCGCAGTTCGATTCCCAGTCAGGGCACATGCCTGGGTTGCAGGCCAGTTCCCAGCAGGGGATGCACGAGAGGCAACCATACATTGATATTTCTCTCCCTCTCCTTCCCTTACCCTCTAAAGATAAATAAATAAAATCTTTAAAAAAAATGAGTCTTAGTCTTGTAGATTACGTCCTTCCAATATAAAAGGGAGCAGCATTTCGTTCGAGCAACAAGGGTGTGGATGTTGCATAGATAAATCCATTAGAAACAAATAAAACTTGACTATTTCATTTGGGGGGAGGGGTGGAAGGAGAAGTGCAGCTCAGCCTGCGGTCAGCGAGCCATTAGGAGTTATAATGCAAATTGTTAAAACTACTTAAACTGTGCCGTATTCATCCCGAATCCTTTGAAAATTATTTTAAGTCTCAGTGGACTTTGGTTCATCCATATGTATTAACTGAATTCTTTAACAGATTTTCTTCTGGGAATGTTGGTACTTGCAGACGCCCGCATTGTTTTTAAGGATTTAAAATGGAATCATCCTTCAAAACCGAGACCATTATTTTGGTTGCCGGAATAACATGTCTCATAAAACAGTGTGTGTATTTATGAGTCGTTGTGTTGCCCGATCATTGACAGCAGCCACGTAAGACGCAGCTGCGTGCGGAATGCCCTCTCCTGTAGGACTTAGCTAAGGGGCAGGCAGCACTGACAGTTCCACGTTAAAGCTACACTGGCAGTCACTGTGGCATAAAACTAAAACAAAACACACAAAACACTGAAGTCAGGTGGGTAGCTCAGCTTTCCCACCTCAGCTTTCCTCACACCTTCAGTATCACTTTCTTCTCCGTCTCATTTTCCTCATTCTTTCTGTTGGCAATGCGTGAGAAACAGAGGCGGGAGGAACCGGGCGATCTGATGCAAGTGCCTTCCTTTGATGCTGCGCTTACAGGCAGGCTGAGTTGGGGTCCACTTCACAGGGCGGGTGGGGTTTTTTAAAGGAAAAGCGTGGGGTTTGTGAGGGCATAAGGGAGGGGTCAGTCTCTTGTCCTTGCAGGCTGTGAGTGGGAACAACCGGTTAGGTAAAGGGCCGGCTGTTCCCAGGTGCAGGAGGTTCAGTCTGGCCAGCGGCTGTGCTGGCTGGCGCCCAGGGGTCTGCTGCGTGCGGTGGGAGAGAGTTTCCGTGAAGCCGCAGGCTACCCAGCGAGTTGGGACAACTGAGTCATAGGCAGTCAGTCCAGAGGGTAGGAGTCTGTCCTGCCAGGGTCGTTAGCAGTCTGGGCGGTGGGGGACAGGCCTGGCCCTGTCACCTTCCAGTTCTCTTTTTCCGTACTTTCTCGCGGGGTCAGTTTGACACATGGATTTGATGCCAAAGCTGTAGACACCTGAGCTAATTTGAGCACCCAAGGACCTGCTATTTAGTTCTCTGTTCACGTAGAAATCGCCTGTT
>PVKM010044116.1:0-12327 GCA_004027735.1 Carollia perspicillata | reverse complement strand
GGTAGTCCTTGAACAGGGTTCCTGTGTCTCTAGCATACTCTCATCTCTCCCTGTGAACAGAATTTCCACCTATTTCCACAGTCAGATGTCATATGGATGCCTCTTTCTGGCTCTGATGCTTTGGGCTGAGGAACCTGATTTGGCGTTGAGACCCCACTCTTCTCAGGGGGAACATTTGCAGCTGAGATACCCCTTTGAATCTCAGTTGCCCCCCCCCATGGGTGCAGAGCCAGCCTTTTTCATGTCTCCACCATTCCTACCAGTCTCAATGTGGATTTTTCTGTAAATCTTTGGTTATAAGACTTCTCTTCAGCTGATCTTCAGTCAGTTATTTAGGTTTATTGCTCTATATTTTAGTCATAATTCTAGTTGTGTCCTGGGAGAAGAAGAGTGTAGTTTTCACCTACACCACACCGTCTTGGATACTGCCGTGAAGGTATTTTAGATAAGATTAACATAAAAGCAGATTCTCCTCCATCACATAGATGGGCCTCATCCAAACAGTTGAAGGCCTTAAGAAAGAAAAACTGACCTACCCCCAGGAACAGGGAATTCTACCAACAGACTGCCTTGGAATTCAAGCTGCAATATCAAGTCTTCCCTCAGTCTCTGCTCTGATGTCTTGCCCTTCAGATTTTGGACATGCCAAGCCCACAACCCCAAGACAAAGCCTGAAAGTAAATAATAAATAAATAAAGATAGATAGATAGATAGATAGATAGATAGATAGATAGGCAGATAAATGATAGGTAACATTTACATGTACATTTTATAGCATATTGGTTCTGTTTCCCTAGAGAACCCTGACCACTGCAGATTTATAATGCTTTCTTAATTTTAAATGTGGAATAATAAAGGTGTTTGTAAATCTTTATTATAAAATGTTTTAAGTAAAGAAATTATTAATAACTCACCCATATAACATTACTAAAAATAGACCTGTTATTAAAAGTCATACTTCCGTCTTGGCAGATAGAGAAGAAAAAGACAAAGGAAAGGGGGTTAGGAGGAAGGGAGAAGGGAGGGAGCGAGGAGAGAGAGAAATAAAGTGAAGGAACGAGTAGTATTGCCCCATTCCCTCTATTTCTCTATTGCAAACACTGATGAAACACTGTGGAATAAAGTAGGTTAAAGTCTACTACAAAATTTTCAACAATACAGCTGACTAGCATCCTACACTGCACCAGAGATATGCAGCTATTTTTTCAAGGGAAGAAAAAAGTTTCAAATAAAGGAAGACAGATCTCTAAGGTCACCAAATCACATGATGGGAGAGCCAGAAATAAAACTGCCTCTTCCTATATCTGAGATGCATTCTTCCGTTGCAATTAACTCTTCCTAATAAGTGTGTATGTGTGTGTGGACATGTGGGCATATGTGGTGTGTTTCATAGAAAAGTCAAATAATATGTTTGTCTTTCTACCTTATCTCTAGCTGACAAGAACTCCTCAGAAGTTTCTTAACTTCTGGTTATTATTACCATCAGGTAATAACAAGGAATTAATCAATTCCTTAGTTACCCACAACTTTTATTTTTTCTCATCCAAATAATGTAATGTTATATGTTTGCCTTAGAATTATGATATCCTTCTAAGAACCCTGTTTAATTCTTTCTGCAGTCAAATTAAAATAACTACTGAACAGCCAAGCACAGTGTGGAGAACGGAAACAATCCTTTGCCTTGATCACATAGTGAGTGTTAGACAGAGACAGGTCCAGGCTTTAGAGGAATAAAGAAGACTGGTATTTTTCTCAGAATAAAAGGGACCAGGGTATGTGGATGGGGTTGAAAGTTTAGCAAATGGGATTAAGAAAGAATTCTCAGAGCATATGAAATTTGGTATAGCTGTTGCCTTCAAGAAAAAAGGGAGAATGGTGCTTTTAGTCCTCTTGGTGATGGACTAAAGCGAAATCCAGTGATACAGATACACAAAGGACCTAGCAGCTGACAGCGCTGGAGCAGCCTAGAATAGGGGAGTGATATAGTTATGAAAGTATTGTTTTAGTAATTATTTTTATAGAAATAGACTCAGGCAGCAGCATGAATGAAGGCCTAGAAACAAATTAGGAGGCCAGCACTCTAGTCCAGACGAGAAAGGACTTTAGTCTCAGGACTGGTAAGACTAGAGGGAGTGGGCAGGTTTAAAAAACTAGGAGGAGAAATCAGCAGGATCTGATGATCGTTGAAAATGTGGAGGAGGAAGAAGTAAGATTGAATGGTCAAAAAGTTTTCACTAAACTAGAGAAGGTCAACAGGAAAAGAGATCTGGAGGGAGAGGAAAGAGGAGGAGGGAGACAATAACATCATGAATGCTACACAGTGACTGTAGAGGATTCAAGAGGAGGTCTTCACTTGTCTACTGCATATGGAGGTCTGGAGAGCATGAAAAAAGTGAGGGCAGAAAGAGAGATTTGAGACTCAATAATACACAAATAGTTAATGCTATAATAACTAATGAAGTGGCTCAAACAAAGCACCATTTTTTAAATGAAATTACTTCTCATTGAGATTTCCTCTTGTTTTCAACATCTTAGTTTACGCTGTCATGGCACGAACAACTAATTGCAGTCTCATGTCTCCAGAAAGGAAAATGAAGCCGAGCTTGGATTCTGGCCTTCCCTAGAGTATCGGGGGTGGCGGAGTTGCTCATGATCTTCAGGAAGAAAGGCAAAAAGGTGGCTCTAAATACAAGCTTTTTATTTCCTATCCCCATTCTCTGCCTTCCTGTTCCCTAATTTCTGCTGTGTGATGTGTATATTAGGCATATATATTTTTACTGTTTTGAAAAATAGGACATGCTTGTGATATCAAAATAAAATAAGACAAAAATATTTAAAGGAAACACTAATCATCCTCCTTCTATTCTCCACCTGAGGTAACCAATTTTATTTAATAACATGTTATTTTCTAGTAGTGACTAAAAGCCTAGTGTACTTTTTTAGTCAAAAAATAAGTACACTATTGTTTATAAAAAATAAACAATATAGTGTGTGTGAATATGCCCACATATGATCACATTCAACAACAATGAAATAAAGATTCAGAAAACTTCAGAGGTGGCATGAACAATGGAGAAGAGCCATGGATCCATTCATTCATTCAAAACCAATTTATTGCATTAGCTACATTGCTATGTAGAGAGATACAAGTGTGAATAAACACTGTCAATATCCTCAAACAGTTCATAATGTGAAAAGGAATACAGACAAGTAAATGGGAAATTGCAATACACTTTGTTAAGTACAATGTATATGGCTAAGTTCAGGGCTGGGGGAGGGAAGCAGTTGAAGAGAGAAGTATAAGAAAACTCCATTACTTCTTGTGCAAAAGCACGACACCAAGTAATCCTGTGTTTAAAAGCATCTTGCCTTTGAAGCGTGCATTCTGTTCATTTATCCATATAATGTTTTCAGGCAGACCATACGACATCCATGTGTGACTTACACAGACAAACCCCTTAGCCCACAGAGACTGGGATGACTCAGACCCTACAAATGTCATTGTGCTCTCCTGCTCTATTTCATCCCTGCTCTGAGCTTTTAAATCACCCTTATTACTTCCAGTTTTAATTATTGAGTCTTTAATCATTGTCTGTTAAAACTGGGCTTTTGGCATCTATGTCAGTTAGGGATGGAAAAAAAGCAGGAAGATGACAAATGTATGAGGCTTTCACACAGACAGTAAATATTGTTTTGCATTAGCCTGCGGCGAAGTGGCAGAGCAGGAAAAGTCTGATTTCTGAATACATCATCCATTTTCTGTCCTCCTTTCAGCAAGCCCTCTCCACAGTATAATTAACATTGCCCCATGACCTTGATGGTCTAATTCTTGTCAAGGAGGCACTGTTTTAATTTCTTGTCATGAAGGAGGACATAGGAAGACATGTCAATGTTTAACCTGAAATAGCGCATCTCTCTAAAAATGGAATATGGAAACCAGGCTGCTGTTGTTGAGTCATGTGATTTTAATGTACTTAGTAAGCAGATAGTGCTATTCGATAGGCGTGGGTGTAGTTCAAGAGAAATGTAGTTTATGGCTTATTTCTTGAGAAGCTTAGACTTTCAAGTCCATAAGGCATACACAATAAGAGATGAAATGGCTAATACGTAATATTAATATTGACGTATTACACATATCTTGTAAATAAAC
This sequence comes from Carollia perspicillata, assembly GCA_004027735.1. NCBI lineage: Eukaryota > Metazoa > Chordata > Mammalia > Chiroptera > Phyllostomidae > Carollia > Carollia perspicillata. The sequence goes on along the minus strand of PVKM010044116.1, from coordinate 8,177 downwards.
ACAAACATTTATTCACCACTACTTTATTCATTCAACAAACAGGTACCATTTGTTTACCACTATGGACGATTCTGGCCATGAAGAGCCAGGATATGGCCTTGTAAGGGGATCAGTTGAGTCATTCCACCACACTGATAATAAACATTTGCTTAATGAATGAGTTCAAAATAATATGTGCTGAGAAACACATAGAGAAAAGTAGGACCAGAAGAGCATCATCTACCCCATATTGGATGTACTTGGTGGTGGGGGGCAGGGGTGCTGTGTGTGCCAACATAAAGAAGAGCCCCCCAGTGCTGCTAAAGCTGAGTCTTGAAGAAACAGGAACTGAGGCTATGGTGAGGGGGAGCCAGAGAGAAACATTATTTGAAAAGGTACAGATCACAGAACAAATATAAGAAGTACAGAAATAACACATGTAATTGTGTAAGGCTGAAACATAGGGAGTGTGTGGGAGATGGTCAAAAAAGAACCCAGAGTCTGGTCACATGTCACGCTATGGAGGCTGGGCTTTATGTTGTTTAGTATAAACAGTAGGGAACCATTGAGTAAACTTAATCTGAAGAAAGGTGCATTTAAATTTCAGCAAGATCACTCTAATAATAGTGTTAAAATTGATTAGAGAGGAAGAAGAAATAAAATGGCTATAGTAATACACTAAGGGGAAATTATAAAGGTCTGCCTAAAGAAGGAACTGAAGACAACTGCGATCATGAACAGGGAAAGATAGATGAGAAGTAGAATCAACAGAAAGCATAAGATAAAGTTTATGAGGCAATGAAGGTGAGAAAATAAGGAGATGAGGAAATGGGGAAAGTTCAGAGATTCCCAAGGAGTTGACTTGGCTCAGAAAAGGAATCCAAGAGTGACTGAAATGTCTTGAAATGTCATGAGGCCACCTCATGACTCCCCTGCTTGCACACATTGCCCAGCACTAGGCCAGCCTTGAACAATAGGCATTAGCATCAATACACACAAGCACACACATGCACACACAAGCACATACAGATCATTGGTCTCTCTCCCTTCTTCTCATTTGTATCTTCTCCTTTCCTTCTTTTCACCCCAACAAAATAACTACTCAGAAATTTCTATTTGTGCTTTTTTTACGTAGAATGATTTATTAGTGTTCTTTTTCTTCACTTTATCTCCTTTCACCCTTCTCATCCAAAGAAAAATCCTTCCTAGATTTTACAAGTTTGGAGAGTAGAGAGGTTAGCATAAAAACTTAATTTAACATATTTATCTTGCCAAATACAGAATAGGGCAGAATAGTTGTTCCTATGAAAATAATAGAATAATTAGTAAATAATAACACAAGAATAAACTCTATGTTTTGCATACTCACAACTGTAAACCTAATTCTGTCCCACGTTATAAGTTTAGGTAGAAAGAGCAAGTTTATAAGAAAAAATAACTATTTCTTTTTGGCATATATTGTTATAAGTAGGCAATAACTGCAATAATTAAATGATAATTAATAATCCCCAAAGTAATAAAAAGTAATAACTCCCAAAGAAATAATAATTAATAACCCCCAAAGCAATAATAAAACTGATAAAATATTTAAAATAATTCAAGGAAAATTTAAAGAATATAAATGTTTGACTCTATAGGTTCAAAGGGCATGCTGGTTTTAGAAAAACTACTCAGAAGTATCAACCATGAGACATAACCCAATAAAATTACTTGAATATAAAAATAAAGAAAAGAATATTTGGGAAGTCAGGCAGTAAGACTTATTCATAAAGGAAAACATGATGAAGTGGGTCACTGACTACCTTGGATCACTGTCTAGAAGGCAATGCAACAATGCCTGCAAAATTCATTTAACACACACATGCAAAAACAAACAAAAAAAAAGAAAATAGTTCAGAAGTTTATACTCAGCAAAGATGACATGTGGGTAAAAAGCAATATACCAATATGTTCTATATGCAAAAATATATAGTAATAATTTTCCATGAGCACTTACTGAAATTACTAGAGCCACCCAAGAGATGAATGGGAAAAGTATGGCAAAAGATTGGTGGTGGGCATTACATCTATTCAACAATAAAGCTGAGGCTAAAACAAATTCAGGATTCCAGTTATAAAAGTGAATGCAAATACTACCACAAATGTAGAAAGAGTAGTAGATAAAAAATGGAATGTTGTCTAAAGATTGTCATTTCCATCCCTTTAGGGTTTAGGGATATAATGTATCATTTAAATATGATAAATCAAAAAGTGGTAGCAAACTTTTTAAGTGCATTTACTAATAAAAAGGTAAATGTTAAGAAATGCAAGTAGGTGGTGGAAAAAAGGTTAAAAAAAGGAATAGAAAAATACTGATTTCAACATTGATCATAGTAGGCAATTAAAAATACTACCTAATGAGAAATAATTATGAATAATAAGTAAACTTGTAGTTTAAATATAACTACTAAATTGGAAATTCAAAAAGGAAATGGATGACTTTTCACTATAGTCATGTACTACATAACAACATTTCAGTCAATGATGAACCACAGATATAGTGGTGGTCCCATAAGATTACAATGGAGCTGAAAAATTCCTGTGCCCTAGTGACATCAGAGCCATCATCATATCGCAGCACAATGCATTACTCATGCTTGTAGTCATGCAGTGTAAACAAACCTGCACTGCCAGCCATCTAAAATAGCACATACAGTTATGTACAATGCATAATACTTGATAATAAGGAATGACTACTACTTATTTATGTATTTACTATACTATACTTTTTCATTGTTATTTCAGAGTACACTCTTTCTACTTACAAAAAAAGTTTGCTGCAAAATAGAATGCCAAGTTCCCCCCGGCAGCAGCATCATATATCTCGTGTTCACTGCATCTCTTGATTGCATCGTTTTCTCTTGTGCTTGATTAATGCTTGTGGGGTTTTTTTGCATTTTTTTGTGCAGTAACATGTTGTACAGGCTTACAGCAGCAGCTGTGCTATGCAGTCCAGATGTGTACTATGCTATGCCATCTAGGTTGGTGTATGTGCACATTAGAATGTTCCCACAATTACAAAATTGCCTGATGATTGATGCACTGCTCAGAATGTATCCCCTTTGCTAAGCAATGCACGGTTGTACTGTTAATAGAAAAATTGATCAGAAAAGGTAAAAAATACCACTTTTTCTTTCCTGGTAACTTAGAGGAGTTAGTACTTTTCAAACAAAGAACAATTTATGCATAATTTATGAAAAGGAAATGATCTATGTCATGTTGGGAGAAAATCCATGTACTAAATTGTGTTTGGACAATCCTTAACTAAGAACTCTTCTTTCCTTTAACCTTTATCAGACATAATTTTATCAGCACACCATGACATTGGTAATGATCCAAGAGTCCCAAACATGTTTTTTTTTAATATTAGTGAATGGATACTGGTAAGGAACCAGATGTAGTTACAGAAGGGCACTCAAAGATCACACAGCAGCATTTGGATTAACTGGATCAAATCAGTTCCAAAATTTAAAACTTGTTGATACTTTGAGCTTCAACAGAAACAGACATTTTATTGCTAGAATTCAGTCAAATGTTAGCCAGCCAAACGTATCATACATTCTTTATTTGTTCAGCACCTTTCCACAATACACAGTTCCAGAAACCAGTTATCTGCTTTGTGATAAATTTAAGTATTCAAACCTAAGACCAACTAACCTGTGGCCAAAATGGCATTCTTTTTCCTAAAGTAATTGGTTTCCTAAGCATTGTTTTATCTATTAGAGTCACCAAGATCAATTTAACTCAACATTACAACAAAAAGGAAGGGGGATAATGCTATTCTACTCTCTTTACTATATGCCTTAAGCATCAGACTAGTCCGTACACACCACAAGGACAGGGCTCGTTACTCTTCATGTTCACCCTCAGCATCAAGCATAATACCTAGTACATAATGGGATCTCAATATGCATTTGTAAAAAGGCCTGGGCTGAATAAGAAGCAATAGAATAAAATTCTCTAGATTTAACAATGACTTGAGAGTTGACTTTATTATACTAAGTTCCTTCTTCAAACTTAGCAAATTCTTACTTCCGGTTAATATTTAAGAGTATCTACATGTGAGGTCCAATGTTGATAATGTATAAAATTTTTCCTCATCATCAGTTTAGACTCCTGTTTAATAAAAGTTGATATAGGGAAGATGGCAGAGCTGGTAAACATGGTACCTGCATCCGCCAACAACCAATTTAAAATTACAACTAAACTACAGAACAACCATCATTGAGAACCACCTGAAGTCTAGCTGAACAGAAGTCCTATAACCAAGGATATACAGAAAAAGCTACATGGAAACTGGTAGGAGGGGCAGAGATGATGAAGGGGATGTTCCCACAACTATGTCACACAGTTAAAATTCAGGAAGGTTGTCTTGGCTGCAGAAGTTCTCCCTGAGGAAGGAGTGGTCCCAGTTACCCATCAGCTCCCCCAGCCCAGTGTTCCAGTGATGTGAAGAGAAGTCCCCATAACTTCTGGCTGTGAAAATGAGAAGAGGTTTTGACTGAGGAAGAGGAAGGGCCTCTAGAGTTCCAGGTTTTAGAGTTCTTAAAGGATCCATACAGACTTACCTGGACTTGCTCCCTCTGAGCTCCAGCATTCGGGCAGTGGCTTGAAAGCACCAGGAACATATGGGGAGTAACTGAATTTTCTGGCATCAGGGTGAGAGCTGGATGGGCAGCTTTCTCCCAGAGAGAAGTGCTGGCAGAGGCCATTATTCCTTTGTTGAGTCCTCTCCCCACAGAGCCAGCAGTTGGGAACCATATCCATGTCTCCATCAACATGGCTATCACTGTTTGTACCACCATGGTGATTTCCTGAGAACCCACCCCACCCAAGCTGCTTCCAGTGGCTTTTCCATACAAATGGCCTGTCTTGTTTCATGCTGTGGACTTTTCCAAAATCTCTTAAAGGTCTACAAACCACAAACAAGCAGCATCTGGCCTTAATATGTCCCATACCTCTTGCTAAGCAGCCTTGAACAAAATACTAGTGGCAATGAGCCTGTTTGCACCATGGCCTCTCCCAAGGACCTCAAGGCACAGAATAAGTGGCAATCATGTGAAGATTGCTTTGTAGTTCACTAGACAGCTTCAGACCACACTGGAGGATCACACAACCACCTCTAAAGGGACACACTCAAGGAGTGGACGTGATGAGCACCAAAGCCCCACTGAAGTGAGTGCTGCTCTGTGGGTGGACCCCTACACAACAGCTCCTCCATTATAGTTGTGCCCAGTCTTTGCAGCCAATCAGCCTTGGGTCAGTACCTTCCATTGACATGCCAATGAGAATCAAGGCTCAACTACAACAGGGAAATATACACCTGGTGCCCCATTCAGGTGACAGGAGGGGCTATGGCACTGGGCCCCACAGGACACATACTACATAAGGTCACTCTAACAACACTGGAGACACTAGACCCTACAAAACACCTACTACATTAGGCCACTCTACCAAGATCAGGAAACACAGCATCTCTGTCTAATACAAAACAAACACAAGAAGACAGTCAAAATGAGGAGACAAGAAAACATGTCCCAAATTAAAAAACAAGACAAAACTCCAGAAAAAGAACTAAACAAAATGGATACAAGCAATCTACCAGATATAGTGTTCAAAACACTGGTTATAAGGATGGTCAATTCAATGACTTACAGGAAAAGTAGATGGAATTAGTGAAAACTTCAACAAAGAGGTAGGAAACATAAAAACAGAGATAGAAAACATAAGAAAAAACAGTCAAAAATGAAGAATACAATAACTAAAATGAAGATTACACTAGAAGGAATGAACAGTAGATTAGACAAAGCAGAAGACTGAGTCAGCAATTTGAAAGGTAAGGTAGCAGAAAACACCCAATCAGAACAGCAAAAAGAAAAAAAAAAGAATCCAAAAAATGAGGATAGTTTAAGGGACCTCTGGGACACCATCAAGCATTATCAACATTTGCATGATGGGGTGATTAAAACATTTGAAAAAATGTATCTGAAAAAATAATGACTGAAAACTTCCATAATTTGGTGAAGGAAATAGACACACACATCCATGAAGTGCAAAGAATTCTAACTAAGATAAACCTAAAGAAGCCTTCACTAAAACACATCATAATTTAAATGCCAGAGATTAAAAACAAAGGGAATCATAAAAGCAACAAGAGAAAAGCAGTTAATCACCTACAAAGGAGCTCCCATAGGACTGCCAGCTATTTTCTCAACAGATACTTTGCAGACCAGAAGGGATAGAGACTACAAGGGACTCTATTCAGATTGAAACACACACACAATAAAAGTAAAGGGGTGGGAAAGGATATTTCATAAATATGAAAATGAAAAAAAAAAGCTGGGGCAGCAGTACTTATACCAAACAAAACAGACTTTGAAACAAGGGCTATAACAAGGGACAAAGAAGGACCCAGAAATACCACTTCTGGGTATTTATCAGAAGAAACCAAAAACACTAATTCAGGAGGACATATGCATCCATATGTCCATTGCAGCACTGTTTACAGTAGCATGGAGGCAACCTAGATGTCCGTAAATACACCGATAGATAAAGATGATGTGGTACATACAAACAATGGAAGATTACTTGGTCATAAAAAAGAATGAGATCTTGCCATTTGTGACAACATGGATGGACCTAAGATATTATTTTGAGTGAAAGAAGTCAGACAGGAAAAGACAAATACCATATGTTTTCACTTATGCGTAAAATCTAAAGAACAAAATAAATGAACAAACAAAGCAGAAACAGACTCATAGTTACAGTGAACATTTTGACAGTTGCCAGATGGAAGGGGTTTGGGGGCTGGGTGAAAAGGTGAAGGGGTTAAGAAGTACAAACTGGTAGTTACAAAATATTCATGGGAATTTAAAGTATAGCATAGGAATATTTTCAAAATTGAAATAACTATATATGGTGACAAATGGGTACAAATTTATTGGGGTGATCACTTTATAAGGAATATATATATGACTAATCACTGTATTGTACATCTAAAACTAATATGGTATTAGTCAACTGTGCATAAAGTATCATTTTAAAAAATTAAAAAGTATTTTAAAGAGTTAAAAGAAATAAATGCTAATATATGGAAATTTGGCAAATGAGTGATTTTCATTTATAATACACTTATATTTGAATATAAATATTAAAAGAAAAATATGTAGATTCTAAAATAAATAATGTTTCAGAAGAGTAGGAAGGCCAACTGAACCACTGAATCCTACTTGACCACAGAGAATATCAAACAGCTGCCTGAAAACCAACACAAGCATAAATAACATGACATATATGTCATTATTTTCAAATACTGTATGTGGGTCAAGGCAATAACCAGCTGTTAATGTCATTGTGCTCTCCTATGCAACTTACTAAAATTATTTTTCAGTATAGACAGTAATTACTTTTGGCACACACTCCAGTTCCATAATTTGTTCCCTTCTATCTCAAGAGCTTTCAATCTGATTACATTTTCCATGATGTAAACCACAACTCCCTTATTGGAAACCAGATAGAAAGAGCTGAATTCTGTGTCCTTCCTTTCTCTCCTTTATCTCACATTACCTTACACTATTATAAATGATTATTTTTAATTTCAGTGGAAAACAGAGTGATGTCTCATTACCATAGTCTCAGTCAATAGGAAAAGAGGAACCCTACCACTCCTACTTGAGGACTGTGATCGTTGTCATTTCTTGTAAAGGAATACCCATCAGCTTAGGAAATACTTGTTTTAGCCAAGGTAGAACTAGTGTCAGAAGAATAAATGATCCTTAGTCTTAAAGTGTAGCCTTATGAAAATGTTGGGCTTGTTTGAAGAATGATTCTGAGCACTTGCTTAGTGATTCTTAATTGGTGATTTGTCTCTCCTTTAATACTAAGTAGAGGTGAAACAAATTTTATTTAACAGATTAATTAAATGCTTATTGGACATAAAGCAGTACCCTGGGATTTTAGGTGTTTGAAACTTGGCATTGTAGATAAGGCACTACAAGATTAACCCACAACCATTCAGAGCACATTTAAAATATAATTTTCTTGACAATGGTTATGTAAATTACTTATAGATATGGTCTTTTGGAGTCAGAGAGTGCTCTGACTCCATCTAGTGACTCAGTGGGAGGCACTGTTTCTTTCCCAGTATGATGAACCTTCAA
>PVKM010044115.1:0-12332 GCA_004027735.1 Carollia perspicillata | reverse complement strand
AGCCCGTGGATCAAATCCCCGCGTGGCTACGAGCGGGCGCGGGCGCTGGGCCTAAGCGCGGGCCTGCTGCAGTTCTTCCTGGAGCACCTGCACGTCAGCGTGAGTGACTCCGCCATGCCGCTGCCCCGCCCCTTCCCCGGGGGCTCTTTCCCGGTCCAGAGCTTGAGGTCTGCTGCCCTCATGTCGCAAAGCGTCCGGTGGGCTTTCTGGCTGTCGGCTGGCCATCACCCTGGGCTCATGTCAAGATCCAGAGAGAGCCCCTGCTCTCCATGGAGACACGGATGTAGGGCCGGTCCAGGCCAGGTGTGTCCTCAGAGCTGGCCATGCCAAGTCCAGCCCAATGGGCTTCTCTGTCCATAAGCCTGTGTGCCCGCCAGCACTGAGGTGTGATGTGTCCCACACGAGGGAGAGGGTGCAGAAGGAGGAAATGAGGGCATTGAAGGCAGAAGTGGCAGTTCAGGCAAAGATGGAGGCTGGCCCTGCAGAGTGCTGCGGGGGCAGGGTGGCCCCAGCGCCCGTGGGGCCGTGCGCTGCTGGTGCTGGGTGAGACTCTGGAGCTCACGCCCGCGCTCTTCCAGCATTCCCTCGCTGTCCCTACGAGGCCGTTAATCCAGGTGATGTTGGGCCAACGTGGCAGGGCCCTGACGTGCCCGGTGTGGTGGTGACGGGCAGGTGGACTCGGGAGCAGAGCCAGCAGCTCTGTGTGGGCGGGTCCCGCCCGTCATGGGGCTGTTGCGGTTGTCAACGTAGCTTTTTCTCCAGCTGTACCTGTGACTGCTTACCGCTGGCATCTGGGAAAGTGTGGAATTTGGGGTGCTGGGTCACTGGGCAGTTTATGACTCCTTTGTTACTTCTGGTGAGTTTTCAGCCAGTGTCCTTGTGCAGTTCAGGTAGGTGGTCACATGGTGTGCAGCCCTGGGGCTTTGGCCCCTCCCTTGCCCGGCCCTTCAAGAGCCACGGCTCTGCCTTTGGTGGTTCTGGCTGAGCACGAGGCTCAGCCTCCTGAGCCACATCCACTCTCCTGTTCCACAGCTCCTTGCTCATTTGAATGAGGACCTTTTTTTAAAGTATTTTTTATTGATTATGCTATTACAGTTTTCCCAATTTTCCCCCCTTTATCCTCCCTCTGCCCTGCACCCCCCAACCCTCCAGCTTCCCCCCACCTTGGTCCATGTCCATGGGTTGTACATATAAGTCCTTTGAGTCCTGTTTCCTATACCATTTTTATCTCTCTCCATCTGTTTTATGCCTACTAATTATGCTTCTTTCTCCCTGTACCTCCTGTCCCCTGATTCCTCCCTCCCCGCTGAACTCCCTCCATGTGATCTCCATTTCTCTGATTCTGTTCCTGTTCTGATTGTTTGCTTAGTTTTTGTTTTTGTTGCTTTTCTTTTCTTTTAGGTTCTTGTGTTAATAGTTGTGAGTTTGTTGTCATTTTATTGTTCATATTTTTAATTTTCTTTTTCTTAGATAAGTGCCTTTAACATTTCATATAACGAGGGCTTGGTGATGATGAACTCCTTGAACTTGACCTTATCTGAGAAGCACTTTACCTGCCCTTCCATTCTAAACAAGAGCTTTGCTGGATAGAGCAATCTTGGATGTAGTTCTTGCCTTTCATGACGTGGAGTACTTCTTTCCAGCCTCTTCTTGCCTAATGAGGACTTTTTTTTTTAATTTACTGACTTTTGAGAGAGAAGGAGGGAGAGAGGGAAGGGCACGAGAGAGAGCTGTTGTTCCACTGATCCATGCACTCATTGGTTGCTTCCTGTTCGTGCCCTGACTGGGGATGGAACCCGTGGCCTTGGCACCCGGGACGTTGCTCCAGCCCCCGGAGCCCCAGCCGGGGCTTCTGCGCCCCTGTGGACAGGCCTTGCCTACACGGGCTCTTTCGTGGCTGGTCCACCTCCAGTGCATCTTTGGGCGTGCCATGACAGACTTCTGACCTGGCCAAGACAGACCACAGCTGGTCCCTGGGGTCCTTCTCCCACACTCCAGCCTCCTCTCCTCCTGCTAATCCCCACGCTGGTGACCCCAGGACCAGAACGGTGGCGGTGGGGCAGGAAGGCTGAGTTATGTGAGCTGGGGGTGGTGACTGGTGCTGAACGTCCCAGGGCAGGAGCACGCCAGGCTCAGCCTTTGAGGAGAGGAAAGGCTCTGAGAAGCATGGCCGGGACCCGGTTTGGATGAAAGGGGGTTTCCCTCACCTGACAGGGGTTTGCCTTCTGGGAGAGGGGACCCGATGGTGGTGGCAGAATCAGCTGCCCCCTCGGCAGCCTGTGGGGCTCTGTCTTTGTCTGCCCATCGACTCTCAGCACGCACAGGCCCGCCGGCCTGAGCCTCCTGTCCTCTTGGGGACCCCCATCAGCTGGGCATGGCCAGAGCGGAGCTGAGTGAAGCCCACACTGGGGGGTGCAGGGGCAGGCCTCCCCAGGGGCCCAGCGCTTTCCTCTGGCCATCCTGCCCAGTGTCCCCACAGCTCCTGCCGCCCTGCTCCTCTCCAGGCCCTGGTGCCCTTCCACAATCTGGGCCTCCTCGTCGGCCTCTTTTCCCCACGGTGTGCAGACCTGTGGCCAGCCACCCGCCAGGAGGCCGTGAGCTGTGTCTACTCCCTGCTCTACCTCCAACTGGGCTACGAGGGTGAGCCCCTGGCTGGGCAGAGGTGCTACAGGGATGAGGAACAGAGTCTGGGCCTCGGGTGGCCCTGGAGGTCCCGCCCGGCTCCACGCTCTGTCCTGTCCCTGCAGGCTTCTCCCGAGACTACCGGGATGATGTGGCCGAGCGGCTCCTCACCCTCAAAGATGGCCTTGTGCACCCCGACCCCGCCATCCTCTTCCACACCTGCCACAGCATCGCTCAGGTACCTGCCAGCCAGGCCACAGAGGGCCTCTGGCAGGAGCTGTGTGGGGCTCCTGGGCCCTGCAGGGCACTGCGGCCAGTGGGCTTGGGAAGCAGGGATGGGAGCAACATTGGGTTTCCCTCCAAGAAGCAGCTGTGTGGCACTGCCTCCATCACCCTGCTGACCCCAGGGTGTTGAGGGCACTGGCTGGCCAGGCACCCCCGCCAGGGCAGTGCGTCTCCCGGAGGCCTGGCCTCAGCTCTGACACAGAGCCCTCTTCCTAGATTATTGCGAAGCGCCTCCCGCCGGATCAACTCATCAGCCTCTTGCTCACCCTGTTTGAGAGCCTGGGGGACCCCGACAAGAACTGCTCCCGCGCGGCCACTGTCCTGATCAACTGCCTGTTGAAGGAGCGGGGCAGCCTGCTCCAGGAGAAGGTGTGGTGGGCAGGGTCAGGGCGGGGCTGTGGGTGCGGCCTGTCTGGGGAGGGCAGGGCGTGGTGCAGGCGGGGCAGCCTGCTGCTCCGCTCTGGCGGGCGTGACCCTCACTGCTCTGCCCCTTTCCCTGTGGGCCTGATAGGGACAAATTCTTCTCTTTCATTTGAAGACTGAGGTTAGGTTTTAGCAGGAGTCATCCCGCTCAGAAAGTGGGTGAGGAAAGGAAATGGGAAGGCTCCGGGGTGGACGGCCCCTGAAGCTGGGGAGGACTCAGGTCCTGAGGGTCATCGCCAGGTGCAAGGAGGCCTTGGAGGTGCTGCCCACGCCCACCCCTGGCTGCCAGGCTCAGGTGGCTGCTGGAGCGCCTGGGGCAGACCCCTGTGTAACGGGTGTGCATGACTTCCACACGCGTCAGCTGGCTACTTGCATGTCCTCTTGTGAGGACACTGGGCTTCGGCCCATTTTTCCTGCGTTGTCTGTGCCTGTCTTGCTGACCTGTACTTGATGTACTGTGGACACGAGTGGAGTGTGCTGATGGAGAAGCAGAGGCCGAGGGCCATGTGCACTGTGACGCCTGAGAGGGGAAGCGCCCTCCCAGGGCACTCGGGCAGGGGAGGGGGTGCGGGGTGTTGGGCATCAGGACCTGGGGGCACAGTGTGGCAGGAGGTTGGAGAGAGGACACATCTGTGACAGTTGGTGTTTGCTGGACAAAGGCTTTACTTAGCCCTTGGTGGAGTGATGCGAAGCCCAGTTCCTGGGGTCCAAGGCGTTAGGGATGAGACGAGACAAATTCGCACAGACCTCCGAGTCTTGTGGAGGAAAAGGGACAGTGCAGCTCCTCTCTCAAGGGGAGAGCGCCTTGACCCCTGCCTGGACAGGCTTTCACTGGGTCATCCACAGAACTCTGAGGGCTATTCTGAGTCAGGGTCAGACAGTTAAAGGGCCATAAAACTTTGGGGGAACAAACTCACTTCCTGCTCGGACCTTTATCATTTCAATTGAGGGTATTCGCAAAGCCAGTTTCATAGCATTCCAGCACAGGGCCGCACCCACCTCCGGCATTGTTTCAGGCTTAAGTCAGGCAGGGGAAGTGAGGCAGCCAAGAGATTAGGAGACTTCTTGCAGACAGAATGAGGACTCAGGCTTTGTCAAAGCCGAGGGGCGAGGGTCCATCACCCCCTTTTTCTACAGCCCTGCAAGTCCATCCCTGAGGACCCCTTCTTGACCTTGTCTGTCTTAGGTCATCCCTCTTTTGAGGAGTCTTACCCGTCATTGGCTAACCAGTCATCTGCCTGGGAGCCAAGCAGGATGAAGAGAAAGGGGGCAGAGGTGGTGCCTCAACAAGGAAGATAAGCTTTGTCTCCTAAGTGGCTTACGGTCCCAAGGTGCTTTACTCAGCCATAGCCACGGGGGATTACAGCTTCTGCAACCTGGCAGGGCTGTTGCCAACAGTGGAACTCCCAGGTCTGGTGTGGGCGGCAGGAAGGTGCCCTGTGGCTCTGCCGGAGGAGGGGACGGGCCAGCTGCAGGTGACAGTGGCCACTGGCGGCCCCTGTGTTCACTCACGTCTTGTCTGTCCTTTCAGCCCTTGATGGGCACTCAGGTGGCTTCTGCCTCTCAGCGCCTGTGAATGAGGCTGTGAACATGGTGTGTGAATATCTCCCCGACATCCCATTTTCTGCTCTTCTGGGTAGACACCCAGGAGCAGAATCGCAGGCCGCATGGTCACTCTGCCGAGTCCTTTGAGGGGTGACTTTCTGTTTTCTGCGGTGTCTGCACCAGTTCATGTTCCCACCGACAGTGTGCGAGGCTCTGACTTCTCTGCTCCTCCCAGCACCGGTCATCACCTGTTTTGCTTTCAGCTGTGCTGGTGGGTGGGCAGTGGTGTCCCCTGGGGTTCTGATTTGCATTCCCTGTGTGGCTGGCACTGCCAAGTGCCATCCCATGCACTTGCTGGCCATTTGTGTGTCTTCTTCAGAGATGTGTCTGTTCAAGTCCTTCTCCTGCTTTTAAGTCAGGTTATTTTATTTTTTGTTTTGAGTTCTTTATATATCCTGGGTATTAACCCCTCATCGGTTGCATGACTTGCAGGTGTTCTTACCCGTTCCGTAGGTTGCCTTTTCCCTCTGTGGATTGTGTCCTTTGGTGAATAAAAGTTTGATACAGTGACATGTCTATTTTTGGTTTCGGCGTAATGTCCAAGAGATCATTGCCAAATCCAATGTCATAAAGCTTTCCCCCTTTTTTCTTCTAGCAGTTTTGTAGCTTTGGGTCCCCCCTGCTTTGGTAAAGGCAGGTGCCCCGGGACTCGGGTTGGCAGAGGGCACGGTCTGCCAGCTGCCCTCTCCTGGGGACTGTTTTCCCTCAGCACTGTCTCCTCCGTTCTCACCTCAGACTGAGGTGTTCTCCAGGTGTGCAGCGTGCTGGTGGGGGTCCCTGTGGTTGGGTGCAGCCCCTGCCTAGGGCACAGGGGCCCCGCATGGTCAGGCCATGCCCGCCAGCATTGGACAGGGCCTTCAAGCCGTGCTGAGCCAACTGGAGGCCAGTTGGGGCTATGCTGCTGGGCATCTCCCTGCCCCCACCATCCCCACCTGCCCTGAGGAGGCTCCAGGCTGGCCAACAGCTGCCTGCGGCATTGCCCTGGTGCCCCATCTGTGGCTTCTACAGAGAGGGTCACAGCCTGTGCTCTCCCTGCCCGTTCCAGCCTCAGTCTGGGGAGTTGATCCATCTCCCCTTCTCTGTCCTTCACCCCAGCCCACTGCCCACCTTCTCCTTGGTCAGAGCAGGTGGTCGTGTGGCAGCCCGTGCACCCGGGCTGGGTGACCCTAAGTGGGATGTGAGGGGCTGCGGGGTCTGTTGGCCTCAGTGCTGCACACGGAGCCCGGAGGGCACCCTGCCCATCCCCCACCCCAGCCACCGCCTAGAGGCTCTGCAGCTCCGGGGCTTCCCTCCCACAGCCCCACACGGACAGTGCCTGGCCTGGGTGCTCCCCGGTCTGACCACGGTGCCTGTCACCCGCAGGTGCCCGAGATCGTCAGCGTGCTGCGCTGCAAGGTGCAGGACACCCGGGACGGGCACGTCCTGCAGGCCGCACAGCACAGCGTGCACATCCTGGCGTCGCAGCACTGCCCAGCAGTGGTGTCCAGTCTCCTGGGCAGCCCCCTGCCCTTTGACAGGTACTGGGCACCCACCAGCCTGGGAGGGCGGACACCGGGTTTGGGGGCCCTCTTGCCCCAGTGTGGTGCCCTACGCCCCCACCTGCCTCTGCTCTGCTCCTCTGTGTGGGGAGCCGGTAAGACCCCAGATCCTGGGGTGGGTGGAGGACACCCCTGCCCTAGGGTCGCTTTGAGGGTTGTGCCGTCCACTTCTCCTAGCCAGTCTCCTGCAGGGCAGCACCACTGTCTGTGGGCAGTCACCGGGGCATGGCTCTCACTCTGAGCCAGGAAAGGCCCCATCCCTCCCATCACACTCCCAGCTCTCAAACTCCCACCGGTGCCCATCCTGCCTGGCTACTGCCTCCCCCCTGGCCCTCGCTCTCCAGGCGGCCGTTGCTGTGGTCACAGGCCTGCTGGTGCTGTCTGTCTGTGCTATCTCCTTCCTGGGTGGGGGCCCGCTGTGTCTGGGACGTCCTGTGCTGTTGCACAAGCTCCCTGGCTGTCACCTTGCGTTCTGCACTGAGGCGCATCTTTGGGTGACCCTCTGCTGGTGGCTCATCTGCCACCATGACAAAGCCAGCATCCTTGGTCCTCATGTGGTGGGAGTGCTGCTCTCCAGCCTCAGTGCCAGCATGCTGCTGCTGGCCCAGCGGCGCCGGAGCCCGGTCCTGCCTCACGTCTGTCTCAGCCGCCTATTCTCTCCATGTCCTTTCTCGTCTCTTTTGCAGATTGACAGGTCTTTTTTGTAAGTTGATTTTCTTCCTCTCAGTTACTTTGGAAGTCACACACTCTGCTTCTGTTTTTTCAGTGGTTGCCCTAAAAACGACCACATGTGTGCAGGGGATGCCCCCGTGTGCCACCTCCCTCCGAGCCCTGGGCCTGGTGTCACTGTGGTTGGTGGCCATGTCTGCAGCCATGTCTGCCCACGTCTGCATGTAACTCTGTTCATCCCTTTGCTTCAGTTTTCATGGGGATGTCACTTACTGAGAAACCTCCCCACCTCTCTGGGCCCAGCAAGGATGTAGGGGGCTCGATGGTGGAGCCCTGGGGGGCACGAGGTGTCTGGCGCATGGGGAGCCACTCCTACTGCTCGGCTGCGCGGCATTCTGTGGGCACCACACCAGCTGTGGCAGGAGCAGGCAGTCCAGAGTCGGCATCAGCACGTGCGGCCCCACCCCATGCATGACCCACCACCTGTTTTTGCACAACCTGTGAGCTAAGAACAGGTTCACACTTATCGGTGGTTGGAGAAAACCACTAGCATGATGTCTCAGGACAGGAAATCACGGGAAGTCGGGTCTCTGTGGCCACGAGGAGCGCGGCAATGGGCCCAGACACCCGTCTGCCCCCACAGTAGGTGCGGCTGCCTGGGGTGTGGGTGGGCAGGCCGCCACCGCCCACTGCCCTGCAGAGTGTCCTCTCGGATGTGTGTGTCTGTCCACAAGGACACCAGTGCTTCCCCTCGCCTTGCACGCTGGCCCCTCACCCTCCTCCCACTTGAAGTGCATCCTCCAGGACCTGCCTGAAGGTCCGCTGCCCCAAACGCTGCACTTTGTGGTCGGAACTGTATCTGGCTGCCATTCTCATCTGCAGCATTTGGAACTCGCGTTTTGCAAGTTTTCTTTCACTGTGTGTGAGATGACATGTCATCTCTGGCTCCTGGAGCCTGGCTGGCGCCCTGTCAGGGATGCTGTGCATCCTCCTTGAGGTGCAGGAGACATCCCTTGTCACTGGGCCGTGCCCGTCCAGGTCGGGGCCCCATGGCCCTGTGATTGCGCTGGGAAGTGCCTAGCATCCTGCGCCCGAGTCCGTATCCGGCGTGGGCTCTGGACCCGTCTCAGCCTGCTTCTCTTCAGACTCCGCCTCTGCTTCCGGGAGGTTGGGGTTGTCCATAGACCTGCCCCCAGCTCTGTCTTCTGGCTCCCACCACGGCCCCTCCCTGCATTGTGTTCTGCTGGTTTCTTCCTTCCGTCTTCCAGTTTGCCATTTCTCTCTTCGGCCATCTCCAGGCCACTCATGAGTATCTGCTGCACGGCCCCCTGAAGGGGCCGCCAACTCTTTCTCACTTGCTGTGTCGGCTTCTGGAGTTCCCGGTGCTGAAGGTGTTTGCAGTTTGTCGCTTCGCTCTGTGCAGACGCCGACACCGAGTGCAGCCTCTTCCCGTGTGTCGGGTGCCGGGGTCTGCCAGCTGTGCCTGCTCGTCTCACAGGCTGCGTTCCGGTGCACCTGGCCTCTGGCCACCCACTGCTCGCTGCTCTGGGAGGGGTTTGCAGGTGTTGATGGCCACTCCCACCACTGTAGGCAGGCTCTCCACGTTCGGGCCCCTGGGCGCAGGGGAGGCGTGAATCTGGGCCTGAGGTCAGATTGGGCATCATTTCCCACCTGGCCAGAGCGGAGTCGGTGGGCATGTGGGGGCTGTGGAGCTGGGGCTGTTGGTGGCCTTGAGGTGACCTCCCTCGCTCTGCTGCAGCCACACCTGCACCCTGTGGCGGGCACTGGCCATGGAGCCCAGCGTCAGCACGCAGGTCCTGGGGCTGCTCCTGGAGAAGATGAGCAGAGACGTCCCCTTCAAGGAGAGCCGTGCCTTCCTGCTGAGCAGCTCCCCCGGCCGTGTGGCCACGCAGCTGCCCCTCGCGGTGAGTGCTGGCCCCGTGCTCCCTTCTCCCCACTGGCAGGACAGCCCCACAGGTGGCCTGGATGCCGCCCAGCAGGCACCTGGCGGCTGACTAGAGCCCCAGAGCCAGCGAGCTTGGAGCCCAGCCTCATAAGTTGCTGCAGGTGTTGGTCCCCACGGGAGACCACTCTGTTTCATCCTGCGGGGGAAAAAATAAACCCGGCTTGGCAGCAGTAAAGCAGCTGTGGGGATGCCCTCCTCCTCCCTGCTAAGGAGTCGAAAGCAGGGGGTCAGGGCCATCCATGGGTGGCCACATGCACCCTGAGGCTCCCTCCCGCCCCCAAAGGCACAGCTGGGCAGGACTGTGTCCCTCACCCTGTCCACACCCTGGCCCCTCAGGGGTCCCCTTCTTTCCCCCAGAACACAGACCCCCAGGGCATCCAGGGTATGTGCCAACTGGCTGTGGGCTCATTTGGGTCCTGGGAAGCAGGGCCCAGACTTCTCGGGGGCCGCCCTCCTCGGACGTGGCTCCAGAGGAAGGGTGAGCCTGAGGTGGGCCCTGTCCCCAGGCCACCTGCGCGCTGCACGAGGTCATGTCTGCTCCGGCATCGGGGCCTGCGGTGCTCGAGCTCTATCCTCAGCTGTTTGCGGGGCTGCTGCTGCGCGTCAGCTGCACCGTGGGGGTCCAGCTGCCCCGGAACCTGCAGGCCAAGGAGCGGAGGGCCACCAGCTCAGCTCTGGCCTCCAAGACCCTGGATCCCTGCAGGTAACAGGTTCCCCCTGCCCCAGCGCTGCCAAGTGAGTGTGCTGCGCTGTGCGTGACCAGGCCAGGGCTCGAGTTTGTGCCAGGAGCTGTTCTTCCCCCAGCGATGCCTGCCCAAGGGAGCACTGTCCTGGGAGCGCAGCTTTCCTGGGCTGTCCCTCTTCACCTCCCCTGGCAGGTTGGGTTCAGGATGTGGGGGGAGGCAGCTGCAGGGCTCAGGGGTGGCCCTGGTGGGCGGGGCCCTGTGGGGACTCTGAGGGAAGTTCGAGGTCCGGAGTGCAGGATCTGCACGGAGCTGCGCTTCCAGCACAGATCTTCATGGCCCTGTCCTCTGATCCCGCCGCAGACAGAAATGCAGCAGGGGCCTGACCGCCTCCCCTGAGGCCTGAGGTCCCAGTTCAGCCCCTAGTCCCCAGCCTGGGCAGGCACCCGGCCTCGGTCCTCCCTAGAGCCCTGTGAAGTCGGCCCAGCAGGCGCTAGGCCCTGGCAGGAGACTGGGCCCAGGCAAGATGGAGCTCCCCGCTGAGGGTGGGGACCTCAGAGCTTCAGCAGCCTGGGCGTCTGCCTGCCCATCCTAGTCCCTGGGGCCACAGGGTGAGCACAGGAAGCTGACAGCCCAGGGCCACTAGAGCCTGAGTGACAGCCTGGGTCACCCCTTTTCCATCCCAAGTCTCTAGGGTTGGATGTGCTCCTTGGCTGGGACACCTGGGGACAGTGTCCCTACACCCCATTCCAACTGCAGGGCTGCTCTCTATAGGACCAACTTGTAAAGTCTGGCAGGGGCTGTGAGCCAGGGCCTGCCCTGACCAAGTGGAAAATGTGACCAGATCAGAGAACACTAACCCAATGAGCCTTGGGCCTGGCGCCTCAGGATGCTGCCCCTTGGCCGTGAGGTCTGCAGGCCACACACTCCCACCAGGGGCCCCTGGGCTGCCACCCCTGAGCTGGGATGCAAACAGAGCCAGGCACAGGTTTTGGCTCTGATGGAGGCCATCAGCCAGCGAGTCAGACCCTTGCAAATGCCACATCCACAGAAATTCTGGGCAGCGAGCAGACAGGCAGGGAGGCACCCTCACTTACATTGTTCACATTCTCCCAAGCCCCAGCAGTGCCCCAAAAGCCACCCAGAGTGCTGGTCTCAGCCTGGGGTGGGCTGTGGGCCTTCCCTGGGCATCTGCCCAGGGACCGTGGTGGCTGGTGAGGGCAGCCCCCAGTGACCGGGCCCCAACTGGACTCCGGGGACAATGAAGGGGACAGCGAGAGCTGCCTATAGTGCCTTCTCTCTGGGGGGGGACTGCAGAGGGGGTACATTCTCCCCATGGCCACCCAGTGAGGGCAGCCATCAGGAGGGGATGGGCCGAGTGCACTGGGCTGTGTCCACGCCAAGGGCCGAGGGAGGCCAAGCAGGTGCACTGCCTCCTGGGTAGGTGTCTGCCCTTGGGCCAGGAACTCCCTGGGACAATGCCTTGGGGTCCACAGGCGGTGTGAGCTGCCACTGCTCAGGGCAGAGGAGGTCCGTGAGGGTGAGAGGTCTCCTTGTGTGGGCCCTATTGTGCTGTCTTGGAGCCACAGGCTGTGCTGTAAGGTTCTGCCAGGTGCAGGGCCCACGCTGCTCACTCCAGACCGAGTCCCGAATGCTTGTCTGAGCTGGGGGCTCACGCACGTGAGAGGGGCACACACGGAATTCCAGCTGGGCCCTCTGGACTCTGGCCCCTCCTGCTGGGTTCTGGGTGGGGCAGTAGGCAAGGCCCATACCTGCCACCTCCCAGGTGGACAGAACTGGACACTTCCTGACAGCTGCTCCAGCTCGTGGACCCTGTGTCCTTGGAGCAGGGTTCTCTCTCATTCCCGTGGTGGCCGGTGCACACCTGGGGGTAGTCTGGGCCCTACCTAAGGTCCATTCCCGCAAGGCTGTGGGGGTCTCCCAGGTGGCTGTGGCTGTGCATGTGGCAGGAATAGGCTGTCGGGGGAGGGATGGTCTGAGCCCAGGAGCAGGGGACAGGAGCTGTCTTCACTGCCCACCAGACACCAGATGGTCCATAGCCACCTAGCTGTGCCCAGCACGGGGGAGGGCGAGCCGAGGGCCTGCTCCTCACAGGGGTAGCTGGCAGGCACAGGCTGCACAGCCCTGGGACTCGAGTGTGTACATGCACACAGGGCTGAGGCACAGCCGTGTGTCCCCACAGCTCAGCGGTTGACGCTCTGAGGGCTGTGCTGCTCCGGGGTGGCAGTGAGGACGTGGTGCAGCGTGTGGAGCTGGAGGGAGGCTGGGAGTCTCTGCGGACCTCTGCAGGGCATGAAGACGGGGTCACCCGGCTGGCCAGGTGAGCACTGTGAGCGGCTCCTGTTCGGGCAATGTCTAGGTGCCCTGGGACCCAAAGAAAAGCACTGACAAAGGACATTTGTTGGCACATGGGAGGGGCAGAACTTCCTGAGTTGCAGGCCCAGCCCGGGAGCAAGTATGTTGGTGAGGGCTGGCTTGGGCCGAGGTCCGGCGTGTGGAAGTTGGGGCCGGGGCACAAAG
>PVKM010044114.1:0-12297 GCA_004027735.1 Carollia perspicillata | reverse complement strand
TATTGTTGTATACAATAGCTTAGAGTAATAGTAAGATACAGCACTATTATTATAATATTTAGTCAAAGATCCAGAAATACAAAAGTTTTGTTCTGGTAGCCAGCCACCTTTCACTCTAGGAGGGGTGACATGCATTTTTTTAGTCAACACATTCTTATTGAGAACCTATTACTTGCCAGATTCTAGGGATATAGTAATGAACAAAACGAATTGCATTGCTACTTTCATGGAACTGACAAATCATAAATCAATATACCAAATAAATATTTAATGTGGCAGATGGTAAAAAGTCCTAAGACATAAAAGTCAGTTAAGGATTAGAAAGTGAGTAGGATATAGGTGAACAGGGGAAAATGCTCTTTTTTCATAAAGCGGTGAGTTTACGGAAGGCCTATGTGAGAACGTGACAGTTTTAGAGAGCAGAAAATTAACTGAGAGAAGAAACTTATGAACATAGAGTTGGAAGTGAGAGGTGAGTGAGTTGCGAGGAATTAAAGAAGTGTTAGGTAGACAGAAGCCAGGTCACTGAGGGTTGTGTGAAACCGGGTAAATGCACTGGGTTTCATTCTGAGATAGAAAACATTGAAGTGTTTAGAACAGAACGTGGCACAGGTAGTGAAAATATCACTCTGGCTGCTGTGTTAGGGGCAAAGTTGGAAGCAATGACATTTCTGAGAAACTATTGCATTGTGACAGCCCAGGCAAGAGACAAAGGAGACTTGGGTTTAGATGATAGAGCTAGATGGGTGAAAAGTGGTTTCATTTTGGATATATTTAAAGGTAGAGCCAAGAGGATTTACTAATGGATTAGGTGTGGGGTGTGCAAGAAAATGAAGAATCAAGGATGATTCAGGTTTTGAGACAGGGTCCTTGAAGAATGAAAGCACAGCAGAGAATACACTTAAGGCAGGAGCAAGACAAAGTACTTTATTATTCATGGAAATTTTGACTTTTAGAGTTCTCTGTTATATGAACTGAAGGCAAACTTAGCAGGAGAAAGAAATAACTGGCAAGAGAGAGTAGTGTCCAGAAGCAATAAGGGCCATTTCCATTAGGGCAGCCCACAATAGATGAGCAAGTGATCTATGGGAGGCAGAAACTCTTGCCCTGGGCCACCTTCACATGGCCTGTGGACAACGGACCCCTCGGCATTAGTCAGCACCTTCAGAGGCAGGTCAGAGTTGGAGATGAAGAAAATGGATATGAAGAAAATGGATATAAAAAAATGGATGACACCCTTTAGTAATAGCTGATAGAACCTGGGAATAATGATAAAACACCCAGAGGGAATCTTGAAAAATAACTGTGGGAAATTTTTCAGGGGGCAAGAAGCTCTCCAATGGCAGATGTGGAAAAGAGCCATTAAAACACAGGTTAAAGTTAGTTTGATATCTATTTCATTTAAACAGAGTATGGCTCATCTAGGATTTTTTAAGTGTTTCTTTGGCTTTAGAGATGTTGTAAAGAAGAAATGGGAAGCTGCTTCATTGCTGCTATTTTTTCACTAGTGGAATGTGTTGTGGTTATTTTTGTATATTATGATATACAAAATTAAAGTTCTAAAGTGACACAAAATGGCATTTAAAATATCTAAGACTATTTTTTCCTGATGATTTTATCAATAAAATATATATACAACTATCAATACATAGCTCTTTGCTAATAAGCCATGAAGCAAATTTCTATGTGGTTTTACTTATTTTGATATTTCTAATGCAAACTATTTGTACTCTTCTAAAGGGAGTTGTATAAAGAGAGTAGACCAACAGTTTCATTTGAAATAGGCACGTTCTAAGATGTATTATACATTGTATGTGTCTAGTACATAAAAATGGTATTTAAAATCACTACAAATCTGGTGAAGAAGAGATAGAGGCTCCCCATATTATATCTAGGAACATAAACACCTCTTCTTTGAATGTACAATATCAACAGTCAGTAACAGCCAATGATTATGTATGTAATAGAAAAAATGCATTTTGGCTTTTGTGATGCACGCAGCTACTTTTCTCAATTATTCTTACTATTTCACACATCATACCAAGAACTACCTCAAAGATGAGAAACAACGGCCATTTTCTTCCAGGAACAAAGTGAGAATTATCTTGTTTTATGATGTGATTTTTCTTTCATAGTTCTAAAAGCCTTGTTGGTGTGGAGGAGTTATTTCTTAAAATCTTCTTCACACCAAAGATAGAGTGAAAAAGAGAAAGAGAAGCTATCAACATAGTGCTATTTTCATATTTTAAAGAGCACTGAAGAGAAATTAAAATCCAAATGTTCAGAAGCAATTTTAGGATCATAAGTGATGAAGTCTCAAATGAAAGGCTGAGTTTCTGGTTTAGTTTCTGGGTTAATTCACTTTAACAAGGAAAAATGAACCCTTTTAGTTAGGTGTGTGAGTACAGATAACATTATGAATCATTGCTTCTTGGAGAGACCTTTGTCAATTAAGAACCACTGCATATTAAAAATAACTGTTTATGTGTTTATCCTGGATGAAATGCTGGTGAACTATCATTGTAAAAAGGAATAGAAACAACTATTTTTACAGAATCTATAATTAACCCCAGGGACTTTCCTCTGAATTTATAGCTTAATAAAGATTCTAAATGGGCTTAAAAGGTAGGCAAATGTAGCTATTGCATTTTCATGAATAACTCTCAAGGGCTGCAATTGACATGAAATAAGGATATCACTTCTTCTTTCCAAATACTACAACTGCATCCAAAATGTGGAGAGAATTGCAGTGAAATACAAGTAGAAGATTCCTTGAGTGAAACTTGGAACATAATTTCCATTATATTAGGGAGCCTATTTGTCTTGTTCATCACTTTATCTTTAGCATATGCCACAGTGTCTGGCATCTAATAGGAGATGGACAAATATATTCAGTGTATGATTGAGGCTTTTTAGGAAATCATACAAGTAGGATGTATGACAACATGAGTCCCTGAAATATGAGAGTGAGCTAAAAGAAAAGATTATCTAAAAATTGTGAAGTAACTCTCCTCAAGTCCAATTTAAAAACTTCCCTATGAACTCATTTGAAAGGTAGAAGTAATTACAGAGAAAGGTGTCTACAGTTTAAATTTTTGTACCTGCAGTATGTAGTGTTGGTATCCCACCCATATTCCCTTGGCCTTTTACCACAGTAGTCCACTCTAGTCTCCAGCTACCAGCATCTTCATCCCTTTGCCAGAGGATTCGTCTGGCTGGCAGAATCAAGGCTGGTCTTGGGTGTATAACCAGCACAGTCTTACAGGCTCCTGTACTCAGAAGGGGACCACATGCTTGGGGTTTAATTCTCTGTGTTGCTATATTGAAATTCTTAGTAAGATTTTGTTTAACACTGTGTTCTGTAAGTGAAGTCCAATGGAACAATAGAATATGTACAGGGGGTTGGGGCCTCCACTCATACCCACTCTCTCTTTCTGCCATCTCTTTGCCTTCCTTCTGTCCGGACCCAGTGACCTATGGCACGGGTTGGGTAAGAGTCAGAGTCAGGTACGTGCATATAAGACATCCCATGTGTCTAGTTGTGGGAAGGGCTGAGTGCAGGTTGAGGCCACTGTGAGGATCTGCAGTTGCTCTGTGAGTGCCCATGTGCCAGTGGGAGTGTGACATTAAATAGCAAACACACACATGCATACACACATACACAATGACAGAAAGAGAGAGACAGAGAGACAGACAGACCTGTTTCTGGCTTTTTCAGAAAGGAACTCTGCATTACCATTTTGCTCTGGGCCCTGCACTAGTGGGCCATCCATTAGTATTGACTGAGTGGAACCCTCTCTACCCATAGGCATGGCAGACCAGCAGTGCTGGAGAATGAATCTTTACCCTACCCTTAACTAATGACTGTTGGGGTCAGTGGGAGGATTATGAGGCACATGTCCTACATTGGCTCCAGAATTCTCCAGCAGGCTTCAGCTCCTTTTACCATGAGGTAACTTGCTCCATAAGGTGTTCCTATTGGCTGCCTTCCCTGCTCTATCTCACTGCTTTATTTTCCCACTGGTATTTCCTAATCACCTTCCAAAAAACCATTTGGAATTTGATTCTTGAGTTTGTTTCCAGAGAAAACCAAAGTAAGATAGATATACAAGCCAACATTAGAGACATTTCTAATATTCTTGACTAACTGAAAAATAAATATCTCCAGTAAAGTGGGGTTCTTTCTTCTACAGGCTTCTCTGTAATTCAGAAGCTGTGGGGTTTATATTTTCACTTACCATATACTAACTAGAATGCATAACCAAACTTAAGAGTTTCTCCTTTGTTTATTTTCTCCTCCTCTGATTTGAATATAAAGTGTTAGACCTCCCTAAATGTCTCTCCCCACTCTATGATTCTATGAATCTCCTGGCCTCTTTCTGAAAGAAAATGAAAAGTTGTTCTAAACCTATTCAATAAGATGCAATAATTTTAATGGATTTCTGAATTCTGCTATAGAGGTGGGGGTTTTTTTTGTTAAATATGACCCTCAAATTACAAAGAAACTACACAATGTATTGCTGATAGTTTGTTCCAGAAAACAAACATATTCAGCCAAGTCTGAAAATGTGACATCAGCATTTCTTCTCAGATTTGGGGGAGAAATTGAAATTGTTGGAAAGGTATAGTGGGGTGTGGGGCTATTTTTGACCAAAGCATGTTTTATACTTAACTTTTTCTAAGTTTTAAATCCTCACTTTAATAGTTTTATACAATGAAACTTAATTTACAATAATAATAATAATTATTATTATTCTATGTCCTCAGGCACTGCTGCTTTCTGCTGAAGTGAAAGTAAGAGTTTATAGATAAGGTGATGTCAGGGTTCTGGTCAAAACTCCCATTTTGGGAATGCCTTAGAGAAAAATATATAATTAGATATAAAAGGTATATATTATTATATATAATTACACAAAGATATATAGTTGTATATAAAAATATGTAATTAGAGATTAATTTCCACCTGCTCCCTCTTTCTTCCAATGATTCGTGGACTCTTGGATAAGACTAGTTGCAAACACTGATAAAAAAGGTCCTGTCCCTTGCCATGTCTGAGACCCAATACATGTAGATAAAACCAACCTAGGGCTGCTAATGGAAATTCTGGACCATCTCCCAACATACATACTTTATGCAGACCTCATCCCTTCTAAATATAAGGCTGACTTCCAAGCCTCTTGACTTTGACCTGTCTGCTTGACCTATCTCCCTTGATCCTTCAGTTCTAACTATCCTCTATAATCTACCACTCCCCTGTCGCAATTACCTGTCATGGTGAAAAGGTAATTTATTCATTCTTTTTTCATTCTTTGAGCAAAAATTAATTGGCAACCTATGTGGAATTTAGTAATCTATAATTCAAATACAAATGTTGTCTGAAGAATGTGGAAATATCAACATGACCTAGAAATCTGTTAGAAATGCAAATTCCTAGTTTCCACCACAGACCAGCTGAATCAGGTGGGATGCAGGAGTGCACACAGTGTAACTAGCTGTTCAGGTGATTCTTATACAACTAAGGTTTGAGAAGCACCTGTCTTGGTCCGGATCAGGACCCAATAATTTTCATTTCTAATAAGTTTTCAGGTAATGTTGATGCTGCTAGTCCAGGGATCACACATTAAGAACCAACGATCTACAGGTTTAAGTTATTCCACTACCTAACAAAAGCCTAAGTCCAAATCCCCCCAAATTATTTTTTAGCTTTAACTTCTGCTTTGTCCAAACTAAACCCAATTTTACTGTGAATGTTACAGGTGCAGCATGCCAATTCCCAGCTTTATAAATTTGGTAGCAATTTAAAACTGCTGCCACTATATCCTGTGGGTATTATTATATAATGTTCATTATTTTTATTTTTGTTACTTGTGCTTTACAGAAAGTCTCATGGCATGTCGAATGAGACACAAACTTAAAATTTGATTCCATGAGTTTAAACTACAAATTTACCACGTTACTTGTCTAATTTTCAACAAGTCATTTACCATTTCTGAAACTTATTTCCTTATTTGCACAATGGTGATGGAATAAATTGCAAGACTTATGTATTTGAAAAAGCTTAAAAAAGGTCTGGTATATAGTAGGTGCTCATAAATGTTATTTAAATTTTTATATCACAGTACACTCTTTCTTTACACCATCTGAAACCAGAAAATGACATGATATGTTAAAATTTATTAAACCTTTTAATCTTATATATGTCTTCTGAGTGCTTTTAGTTTTATTTAAAAATTGATTTAACTGTATTATTGATATTTTATTCCTCCTTCATTCTGGTGACCTCTAGGAAGTGTAAAAATGTTAATTTTTCTTTGATTTTACAAAATATCTATAGAGTTTTAAAAAGCAAAGCGGACTATAATAGAATTTTAACAGTGGTATCTCTAATGCTTCTATATTTCCTTGTCGTTTGAAGTCAAATAAAAGCCATAGCTAAATGTCCCCTAAAATTTCTCATTAGAAAAATAGTTTCAACATTGACTAAGCCTTTCATCCAGGCACCTAAAATCTCTTTATAGGCTTTAGCTAATTAAGTTTCGAAACACCTCCATCAGGGGAAGTAAGAATTATAACAGATGGACTACAACCACACAGGATAGTTTAAGAAATAGGGGCTCATACTAGGTCTAAGAGAGTAAATTAAGAAGAGTATAGCACTGTCAGTCGTTAATTTCTATTATTTTACTGACTGATATGGAACTTTATCTTTGAAATAGGTTTTTAGAAAATCATATTTACATAAAAGTAATGCATGCATATGCTTGCAAAAGCCAAACAAAACTAAGAGTTATAATAAATATCAACATTTTTTCTTCATACGTCCCTAACCCCAGGTTTTATTCCCTAGAGACAACCTCTCTTTAACTACTAGCTTCCGTCTTTATAAATAGCATGCTTGTATTACCATCCTTGATTTACCAATGTTAGATACGATGTCTATGATACACAAGGATTTAGCTATAGCAACATAACCATCACCACCTCTCCCCCATTTCGCTCACCGTAGTTATGGCACTTTTAATTAACCAACGTACCAGTGCTCAGAGTATTTTGAGTGTATATGAATGTTCACTGCAGAGTGAAACAGTTGTACTATCAAATAGTTGTACTATGGTTACATTTCCTTTCTTACACAGCTTTTTTTGTCCCTGGAATTCCTAATTATTTTATTTCTTCTTAGAGTTTCTTCTTATAACCATCCTTATTTTTCTTTCTGAAGTCCTGTCACACCATGCCTTTATCAAATGAGTCCTCCCCTTTTTCCACAACAACCACAGACAGTTTCCACATTAACTTTGTGCCTCATTTGGGGCTGCTGCTCTTCAGACCCACTGCACAGCTTTCCGGGGACTACTCCGGACTCGTGTCCTGGGTGGCCACCACCAGTCCCTGGGTTTCATACCATTCTACTTCCTAGTTTACTCTCTGAATTGCTGGAGGCAAATTTTCTCAGTCTTCGCTGATTGAAAATGTTTTCCTTTTACTCCCTTACCCTACACTTGATAAAATTCTAGGAAGAAAATAATTTTCCATCAGAATTTTGAAAGTATTTCTTCGTTGTCTTCTAAAGCCAATAAATGATTAAGGTTGAATAAACTCAAAGTAATGGATTAAATGTGCCATGATCTGGTTTAGTGTCTTCATATACAAACTTTTTAAAAATTCTTAGAGAATAAAAGAAAAATATAGATAACATAGTAACAAGGTCAGATTTAAGGCCTTTGGATTTAAAGCCAGACTGGCTACATAATTTGAGGAGCCCAAAGCAAAATAAAAATGTGGGGCCCATTGTTAATGAATTATTAAAAATTTCAAAGCAATGACAGTACAACATCAAACCAAGCATAGGGGCATTTTTAAGTTCAGAGTCTCATGCAATTGCACAGGTAGCCCACCTGTGAAACTGACCGTGTTCTACAGGCCATTCTACTATTCAGCCCCTCACTTAATTACACTGAAATAGCTTATAGTTTTATTTATAAAATAGGAATGATAATCATCCTCCCAACCAGCCAGTGTTGTGATGAGTTGTACATAACATGGTAAAAATAATAGATGTGTAATCATTGTGTAAATCATAGGAGTGTACAGAAGAGTAAGTATATATGGAATATTTTCCTGTTCCATTAGCAAAAAAATTACATTGCTGTGTGCTTCATTATAACTCTTTTATAGATGGATAACTATACAGATGTTTATAGCTTCAAATATATATGTTAGAGTAACTCTAACACTAGAGTTTTTTAAAGATTTATTTATCTTTTAGAGAGAGGAAAGGAGGGAGAAAGAGAGAAACATTAATGTGTGGTTGCTTCTTACATCGCCCCCACTGGGGTCCTGGCCCACAACCCAGACATGTGCCCTGATTGGGAATTGAACCTGTGACCCTTTTGGTTCCCAGTCTGTGCTCAATTGACTGAGCTCCGCCAGCCAGGGCCCAACACTAGAGTTTTTTACAAGAGGAACTACACTTCTTTGTCAATCATCACTTTGTAATTTGAAACTCTAAAATACTTTTTTTAGGTGAGGGATCTACAAACTATAGCCAACTGCCTGTTTTGGCATAGCTTGTGAGCTAAGAATGAGTTTACACTTATATTATTTTTATAGACATATATTTGGCACACAACATTGTGTAAGTTTAAAATGTACAACTTATTTGTTTGATGCATTTGTATTTATAATTGTCACTATACATTTAGCTAACACCTCTATGATGCCACATTGATACAGGGTGCAGCCAAGGGGGGACCCCAAAAAGGGATTTGGAATGGGGTCCAGAACTCAAGGTGTCCAGGAAATATTAAGATGTCCTCCCCCTCCTCCCTCCACCCACAGGTGGGAGCTGGGGGAAGGGACAAATGGAGCAGGGCCATTGAGAGCTGTTTTGCATAGCAACAGCTTTGCAGCTCACCTCTGGCATGGTCATTTGACATATCTATAACCTTTAACTAGTTTGATAGATGTGTTAAATAGCTGTGGCCATGCTTTGAGCCAGGGAGAAGGGAGTGACTTCCACCCAGGACATAACTGGGAGGCAACTCTCCCTGATTACAGATTGGCTCGGGGATTTAAACGTAGACTCGGTAGCTATGGAAGAGAGACCTACTCCCTTTTGGCCAGAATGGGGACTCCAGCAGCCCTGTGAGAGAGAATCACCATGTAAGTTTAGTGGAGAGAACCACGCACTTTTGGCCAGAATGGGGACTTCGGCAGCTCTGCGAGAGAGAATCACCATGTAGCTTTAGCAGGGAGAACCATGCGCTTTTGGCCAGAGTGGGGGACCACCCCCTCCACCGCCCTACAGCCACGAGAAGAGTCATCATGCAGCTTTAGCAGGAAACCACCACGCGTCTTTAGCAGAGAATCACCATGCGGCTTTCTATTTCTTTTCCTGAGACATGGTACCTTGGACTGGGCAAAGGGGGAAAGAAGGACTCTGTGTATTTGTGGGTGTTTTAAGGGACTTTGGGATTTCGATGAACACATTAAGTCATTACTCTTAAGTCTGTATAACTTGAATAAATAATTCCTTTCCTTTTCACCAATCTCTAACATGGAGAGCTATAACTCTCTGGCAAAGGGAAAGGTGACCCTAGTACAGGGGAACCCCAGGAGAAGTGGGCGTCAACTAGGTAACTGTGGGACTCCCTTCCTTAGCAGCCGATCAGGGAAAGTCATGGGAGACCACATGTGCAGTAGATTTAAAGTAATACAACTACTTGTACATGCCCAGTAAAGCCTGCCAAAACTAGCCAGGAAGGATCAGCCCTATAAGAATAGAGTTCCTCCAGCCCATGAGGTCAGTCTCTGCTTGGAGTTGGCCTGCTCCCATGTTCTCTGCTATAAACTCTGGGTGCTTGGTTCAATTCTTTATCCTGATCACCAAGAACCTGGTTACCTGTGCCCACCTGTGACAACATTATCATTTCATCTAGTATTGGGAACAATTAAGATCTAGTCTCTTGGCAAGTTTAATGTTTATAATATAGCATAGTTGTATATAATACATTTCTATAATCAATATATATTTATTTTAAAAAATAGTGGCACAGATTCTTTTTATAGTTAAACTTGATTCCCAGATATATAAAATGAAACACTGATGTGTCTTTACAAAAAACATTTTTAGCACCAATATCATATTTGCCTTTAATATAAGTATGCTTAATATACACCTTAATTTAAAAAATAAAGGATAAGTCACAGTTTATCCAATTAACTCTTTGTTATTTAAAATTTGGTAGCATGCTTTCCCTCACTTGTTACAAGTAATTTTATGTAGATTATGATTGGCTTTTGTTTTTAAGTGTAGGTGATGAGTTTAAGGTATTAAAGCATTAAAACTTTTTATGCTTGTTGATATATCTGTATATAGTAGATATTTAAAATGATAGTTGGGTTTTTCATCTACTCACTGAAATATAATGACTTTTAAATGGCTGGAAAAAAATAAAATTGTAAGACATCTGAAGATTATATAAAATTTAAATTTCAATGTCCACAGTTTTATCCTAACACAGCCACACTCATTCATTTACATATTCTCTGGTTGCTTTTGCACTACAGCAGCAGCTAAGTAGTTACAACAGAGATCTTAAGGCCTGCAAAACCTAAAATATTTACCATCTGTATCTTAAAAGTTTGCCAACCCCTGCCCCCATTAAAAGACCAGTTCTGCCTTCTTACAATATAGCCACAACCAACTGAGGCCATCCTAGTACCCTCATATTGTTCCTCCTCCCTCTAAAAACTGATCACTCTGCCACATGTAGCATTCCAACGGTCAAACTATCCCGACTCCCACTCTGACCTCTCACCTCTCTCCTGATATCTGCTGCTGCTCTGGTTGCTCTGACCTCAGCTTCTTGTCTTAATCACAGCTCATGTCTCTGACTTCTGCCTTTGCTTATTAGAGAGAATAGACCAGCAGATCCCATTCAGATGCAAAACCCTACCTGGTAAAAATCTTCAAGTGTTTTCTGAATGCAGTTTTAGAAAATTGGGTGCATTTCTTCAGTGTATATTTTCACTCATATACTATGGATATTAAACATCTGCTAAACACCTAGCATTACACTAAGTAAGAGGAAAGGCTCTGGAAGATGGGGAGAAAGCTGATTCAGGGGAGAAGGAAGGGACAATGGAAATGGTGAGATTAAACCATCCAAAAAATGGACCAGATTAGTGACAAACTGTAGGGCACAGAGTGAATGAATGAATGAATGAATGAGGGATTAATGGGAGTGACTGAGAAAGACTTTGCAGAGAAGATAGGATCTGAGCTAGAGCAAATTTATTAGGAGAGAGAAGAAAAAATAAATGGGCAGATGAAACGAACACCCTACGATTGGAGTCACAAATTTTGAAGCCACCTCCCTTCCCCAATCTCCCACCATCCACCATCGCTGTCCTGCCATCCAGTCCCAATAGCAGTAAATTGGAAAATGACATCTCTGACTGGACTAGAAAATGGCAACTCTCCCTGGCTGGACCACTTAGGGAAAAGCCCTCTCCCCCAGCAATTCAGGTGAACCTGAACTAGGGCACAAACTTAGGTGGACAGGATGGCTTTCAGTCTCTATTTGCACTCCCAGCACCAGACACTCAGTCACAGCACAGTCTGCCCAGTAATGCATTGCTGATCTGAAACCGATGGATCCCCAGTTGAATTTTTTTTGTTTAGACATATTTTGATGGAATCTTCCAGTGCATTAAAACAACTTAAATTAACATTCGACAATACATTCTGTTCGCAAGGCTGCAGCTAATCAGGTACTCTCATACATTCTTGAAAGGAAAGTAAAAATCATACAATCCCTAAAAAGAGGAATTTGCCAAATTCGACTGTAATTGCATATGCTTTTACCCTTTTTAAAAAAAGATTTTATTTATTTATTTTTAGGGAGAGGGAAAGGGAGAAAGAAAGAGAGGGAGAGAAACATCAAAGTGTGGTTGCCTCTAGCATACCCCCTACAGAGGACCTGGTCCACAACCCAAGCATGTGCCCTGACTGGGAATTGAATCTTCCACCCTTTGGTTCACCAGCTGGCACTCAATCCACTGAGCCACACCAGCCAGGGTTGCATTTCCCCTTTAACACAGTACTTTCCATTCTAGGCATCTGTTGTAACGATATACTTGCAAAAATACAAAGTGACATAAGTCACTTTACTCTAAGACATTACTTAGAATAGCAATAAATTGGAAACAACCAAAACATCTATTAATAGTATACTGGCTGAATAAACCAAGGTTGGCAAACTATTTTCTACAAAAGGCCCAATAATAAATTTA
>PVKM010044113.1:0-12333 GCA_004027735.1 Carollia perspicillata | reverse complement strand
TTTGCAAAAAAAACCTGCACAAGACACAATGCATGAGCGGGTGTAATGTCATGATGAAGCTGCCAATCACTATAGCTATGGCCTTCTAAATTATTGAATAGTTTCCACAGAGGAATGGCCAAGCTTAATGCAAAATTTGATGCAGACTGGTTGCTCTACTCAGTCAGTTTGAATGCGATGGCCACACAGTACACATGCTCACTCAACAGTGTCTAGAGTGCCCACTGACTAGTACAGTGAAGTCATCATTGTTCACACACGTGCATTCCAATCCACTCTCCTTGGCTGCCAGGTTACACTGACATTGCGCAAACCATTCTCATTGTATTAACAATGGTTAGACAGTTTCTCAGACAGACCTTGTATATCATTTCACTTTTTAAAACTACATTTCTATGTTTGAGAGAACTGAGGTTGAAATAAGATTTAGAAGTTGAAAAACTATGTTCCTAACATACCTTAATTGCACTCCATGACTGAGTGGTTAGGAAGTCGACAGGACTCAGGTAAGTGTGTTCAATTGTAAATCGAAGCAGGAAATCCAATTCAACAGGGTCTATCTCTTTCCTTCTCAACAAAATCTTGAGAGTACACAAAATTGAAAAGAGTCATTTGGTTTATACATCAAAATCACGACAAAGGAAGCGTTCGTGGCTCAATAGATATGATTAACTAGGCAGAACCGAGTGTTCTGAAAATTCCTGGAGATATATATCCATTCTATAGTTGAAATAAGGGATAAGTTATGCCCCTGATCTCCTTACCTTACTCAGAAATCTAATAGCAACTAATTATGAAGCCTGATTTATTCCAGTATTATGCCTATTATCAACATATTTGAAATATGCTTTCATATTTAGTCTCCTGCTACTAGATCTAACTTGTCCTAAAATTTGTTATACAAGTAGAGAAAGCCTGAGATCACAATGGAGTGAGTTACTAAACAGAAAGCAGAGCTAGTACTGTCAGTTAGTCCTGGTATAGGAATTACATCCAAGACAATATGAGAATCCCATAATGGAACAAACTTCAGACATTCTGACTACAGAATTGATAAGAAGTCCATAGAACATTTTGGGGGGCACAAATGAAATATTCCTAATTTCCACTTAAAAAACTTACAAAGTTAGACAGATAAAGTGCTTGAGTTTTAGACTATTTAAAAATTCTACATATTTTCAAAATGCGTGAAAATATTTTATTTTATTGGAAAATTAATTCTTAATCCAGCTTAATTTCTTTCAACAAACAATAAATTGTCCACATACATATGAAGCTGTGATAAGCATGGATCGTCAGGATTTGAGAGAGATTACAATTTATACTTGGCTGCCAAGGGGAAGTTTTAGATAGATACACATGTTATGTGTTATCATTTCTGATCCATTACTGTTCATGAGCAATATGTATAAACACAAAAATTTCAGCAAAAAAACAATCTGATTAATAAATGGCAGAAAAACTGCCTAGATATTTTTTCCGAAGTAGACATATAAATGGCTGACAGGTACATACTAGTGTGCAGCGTGGTAAGCATAGTTAATGATACTGTGTTGTACTTTTGAAAGCTACTGAGAGAGTAAATCTTACAAGTTCTCATCACAAAATAACTGTAACTATGTGAGGTGATGAATGTTAAGTAAATTGATTATGGTAACCATTTCCTAATATTGGGTT
Source organism: Carollia perspicillata (assembly GCA_004027735.1). Classification (NCBI taxonomy): domain Eukaryota; kingdom Metazoa; phylum Chordata; class Mammalia; order Chiroptera; family Phyllostomidae; genus Carollia; species Carollia perspicillata. The sequence continues at coordinate 10,656 of PVKM010044113.1, read as the reverse complement.
GGCCAAAAACTTTGTTTGTTTGTTTGTTTGTTTTTTCCATACAATGGATTTAGTAGTGCTTAGCTGTCTTTAACTTCATTTGAAATAATTGTTAGATTGTATTATGACAGCTGTCATATCACTGTGCATTTAAAAAAACTTACCAAAATCGGTAAATTTTTGTGTAGCCATTTCAATATTGAAGATGGAAGAAAATATGCAACATTTTTGGCATATTAGGTATGCTTTACTATTTCAAGAGAGGTAAAACCACAACTGAAACACAAAAGGAAAGATTTGTGCAGTGTATGGAGAATGTGCTGTGACTGATTGATTGTGTCAAAAGTGGTTTGTGCAGTTTGTGCTGGAGATTTGTCTCTGGACGATGCTCCATGGTCAGTAGACCAGGGATCTACTGAAGTAGACAGCGATCAAATCAAGACATTAACTGAGAACAATCAACGTTTTACCACAAGGGAGATAGCCGACATCCTCAAAATATCCAAATCAATGAAGTTATTGGTGAAAATGAAAAATGTGTCTTATATTTTACAGAAAAAGCTTAACTGACATTTGTCCAGCCCAATATACACATATACAATAGATACATATTGAATAATCAGGTTGTCCATTGTAGACTAATACAATATTATATGTTGAGTATATCTCAATAAAAGTGGGAAAAAATTAAAAACAACAATTATGTTTTATAATGCTTTGCTCCTGTTTACCACATACATTATAAAATGCCTACCTCCATAATTCTTTTTTTATTTTTATATATTTTCATATAACCAAAAGGAATATATGAATACTAAAAATATGAATTGTTTACCATTATTAATGGAAAGTATTTATAAAATGCCTTCTTTGGGTGAGATATTTTAGAGGATACAAAGAGAGAAAGCATCATTAAAATTTGGACTGACAAAAAACATTATACAGTAAATGAACTAATGAAGGGAGAACCTGCTTATTTCATCTAGGAAGGTGATCCTCGGTGTCTTTTCCTTATCATGGCCACTTGGTTTAAACAAAATCTTTTGCAGATGTCCATATCAAAAAGAGTGAAGGGGAGCGGGTCTCACGGGAGGTGGGAGTGTGAACTCGGGAGCTGCCGTTACTTATTCATTACTTTCCTGAAGGGCTCCTAGAGCCCCTCACACCTGGATTCACAATTCTGATCCCAGGGAATTCCCTCGGCAGCCCCTGAGAAGTTCTGCACAGAGCCCGGAAAGGTGAGGAGAGTGTCTCATCAATCTCTTCTTCAGGGTGACAGCTGACATATGGCTTCCAGGGGCTCCCTCCCCACCCAAGCCAAAGCCCCGTGACTGACCGGCAGGCTGTCATATGCCCAGGTTCCCCCTGGGGAACTCAAAGTCTCCTCGTGTCACCAAGGGCTTCTGAACTAAGGTGTCCATGCTCCCCTTCGGCAGAAAGCGAGTACACAGTAAACAGACACGTGCGACTCTGGTTCTGGGGACGCTCTCCAGTGACTGGCTGGCTCACCTGAAAAGCCATCTGGGACAGGAAGGTGAGCTTGTCCTTCTCAAAGAGCGCCTGGCTGGCGTAGAGGAAGGTGGCGTGGGTTATGCTCTCCATGAGCACTGAGATGCGCCCCTGCGTGTCCTCCACCTTGTCCGCCTGCTCGATAGCTCTGTGGAACAGCGCGTTGAAAGCCTGGGCAGTGCAAAGTGGCCGTTAAAGGGTGGCAACGGGCGCCGGGTTGTCTACCTGGCCAGAGACACAGGGTACAGACCGCTGAACTCTTCTCGATGGGGAGAGATAAGAGGACAGGATTTTTATGAGGATTATATGAGCTCTTAGAACTGTTCCTGGTCCATGGTAGGTAAGTGCTCATTAAGTATTTGCTGCCATTACTATTATTATTAATGTCCTTCCATAAAGTCTACCCGTATCTCCTTAGCCAATTAAACTGCACCATCCTCTTTCCATTTCTCTCATCACTGTGGAGCATTTTAAAGTGTGTGTAGGGGCAATTCTTATGTCTTACTGGGTGACATGTCTTCACATTTTTCATCTGTTTTTTAAATTGTGTTGTTTGTCTTATTATTGGGCTGCACACATTCTTTATATATTCTGAGATAAATTCTGTTAGATATATATATTTATTGGTGATAGTTTTTACTTGTCTGTGGCTTGTCTTTTCATTTTCTTAATAATGTCTTTAGAAGACCATGAATTTTTTAATTTGATACAAAGGTTCCATTTATCAATTTTTTTTTCTATTGTATGCTAAGAAATCTTTGCCTAACCCAAAGCCCAAGGATTATTCTCTTATTTTTTCCCTGGAAATTTTATAGCTTAGCATATTCATTTTGAGTTAATTTTGTATATAGTGTGATGTGCAAAATTAGGATTGAGGTTCATTTTATTCCATGTGGATATTCAGTTGTCTCAATACCATTTCTTGTAAAAAAATTATCCCTCCCTCACTGAAGTGTCTTGGCTTCACTAAAAAGTCAGCTGACAGCATGCTTTCGGGTCTACTTCTGGACTCTGTTCTGCTCCATTAATTTATGTATTTTTCTTTAGGCCAATTAGTGTAGGTTTGTAAGTCTTGAAATAATTTACTTTGTTGCCATATTTGTTGTTCTTTATCAAAATTGTTTAGTTATTTTAAATCCTTTGCATTTCTGCACAAATTTTAGAATCAGCTTACCAATTTCTAAAAAAAAAAAAAGCATTCTGGGATATCAATTGAGACTGCATTGAATTTATACATCAATTTGAAGAAATGTGACATCTTAATAATACTGAGTGCTCCAAACCAAAATCACATTCTCTCTCTCTCCATTTACTTAAGCATTTGAAATGTTTCTCAAGAGTGTTTTACGGCTTTTAGTATGCAGATCTTGAATTTGTTTTGTTAAAATTATCCCTAAAAGTGTCATGGTTTTGAAAGCTATTATAAATAATATTGAGTTATTATTTTCCTTGTTCCTCATATATAGAAATACAATGGATTTTTCAATATTGACTTTATACCCTACAATCTTGCTAAGAATTCACTTCTTAGTCCTAGTAGGGTTTTTTGTTTTGTTTTGTTTTGTTTTTTGTTTTTTAGATTTCTTATGATTTTATACATACACGATCGGGTCATCTGTTGGGGGGAAAGTTTTTCTTTTTAAATCTCTGTGCCTTTTATTGTGTCATTGTATTGGCTGTCACCTCTCGTGCAGCACTGGATAGAAGTGTTGAGAGAAGATACTCTTGTCTTGTTCTGATCTTAGGGGACAGCGTTCAGAGTTTCAACACTGCGTTACACTATTAGCTGTGAATTTTTGTAGAGGAGTTTCATTATATTGAGAAGTTACCATCTAGTCCTCGTTTGCTCGGAGTTGGTTTTTTATTCTTTTTTTTAACCAAGTATTAAAATTTAACTTTTTTATCTGCATCCATTGAAATGATCATACGGTTTTTGTCTTTCATTCTATTAATGTGAAGAATGACACTGTGTGATCTTTGAGTGGTTAATCAACCTGCATTCCTGGCATACATTCCACCGGGGCATAATATATTGTGCTTTTTATATGTGGCTTGATTCAATTTCCCAATCTCTTCTTGAGTAGTTTTGCGACGAGGCTCACGAAGTGGGCTGCTCTGTAGTTTTCTCCTAATGCCTCTGTTTAGTTCTGGTATTTGAGTAATACTAGTTTTATCATTCTCCTATGCCCTGTTCTCCCTTCCATACTATTAGAACCAGCTAGTTGCTCTTGACTCTCTCCCTCTTCTTTATCATCTGAGGGCACCCCTGTCCCACAGTGTCCCCCAGCCTCATGGATGAAACAAGACTGCCCAGACATGATCGGCCTGGGGAGAAAAGGCTGGCTAATCTCTCAGAGGAGAAGCTCCTCAAGCACCTCTTTCCCTGGGATTTTATTGGGTTTAGGTTGCCTAGGAATACAGGGCATATAAGGAAAGCTCATCCATCAGTGTCAGGCAGTAATGACCAAGGAAGGGAGATATGGTTAACAGATAGCATTCAAAGAAATAGAAGGACTCATTCTGAGTCAGGGTCTGACAGACAGAATGACACCGAAGGGCCATAAAACTTTGGGAAATAAACTCATTTTATGCTTGAGGTCTACACAGCTAACCTAGATAAACCTGAGGGTATTCTTAGCATAGCAGGACTCCCAGGACTTCACCCATTCTTTTTCAGACCTGACTGCCCTGGGAACCGCCTGTAATATTACAGGGCTGTGCCCCCCTTAGCTGGCATTCTTTCAGGCTTGAGTCAGGCCAGGGAAACAAAGTAGCCAAGACAGTAGGCGACTTCCTGCAGTGGAATGAGGACTCAGGCTACAACAAAGCCGAGGGGTGAGGGTCCATCACCTGTTTTCTTAGGCCCCTAAGTCCTTCCCTGTTGGTCCCTTTGCAACTGTGCCTGTCTAAGGTTGTTCCTCCCTTGAGGAATCTTACCCGTGATTGGCTAACCAGTCATCCACCCATGCCAACCAGGGGGATACAAGAGTGAATAAATTTTTGTCTCATTGGAAATTTATGTTCCTAAGGCCTTCTTACTCAGCCTTAGCCATGGGCAGTTACAACTCCTGAAACCAGGCAGGGCAGGTTCCCAACAATTGCCCAGATCCAATCCATCTCCAAGAGCTGATTATTCTAGCTTCAAACCATATCACAAGTCTATTCACTTCTATGAGAGTCTTTCATCATATCAGTCATCTGCCTAAAACCTTTTCAACGGCTTCTCTTTGCACCCAGGCTAGAGTCCAAAATCCCCAACGGGGATTAGGAGACCTCCTGTGACCTAGACCTTCTCACCTCTCTCAACTGTGGCTTTCCATCTTCTCTCTCCCTCATTACGCTCCAGCCACACAGACTCATTCACTGCCTGGATCCCTGACTCTTTCACGCCTCACACACCCTTGTGTATTCTCCAAACACTCTTTACATGGCTACATCCTCTTTATCCCTCTCTGAATGCCCCGCCGTTCCTACTATTCCCTCCCACTGTACTTACCACTTTCACACATACTTGCACACCCATGCACACTGACCCCTATATATCCTCACTCATGTCTGTTTTTTAAAAACTGTATATTCAGTGACCAGCACCCCATCTGGCACGGTGACTGATCTCAATAACTATTTGTTTAAAAACTGACAGAATGAATGAATCCCTCCCAGAGGCAGAGTGGAGCAAATTACAGCGCAGGCTTTGAAATCACAGGTTCAAATCCTGGCTCTTTAATTATGAAATGTGCAGTCCTGGGCAGTTTATTTGAAATCTGAAAGTATTCGTTTTCTCTTTTTAAATAGGGATAGAATAAAATACTACATTGAGATGTTTCACACATAAGAATGAACTGAAGCAGGAAAGTATCTTGCATATAGTAGTAGCTTCATAAATAGCTGCTTTCATTCTTTGTTCCTCAGCACCGAAATCACATGGGAAATCTCTTCATAAGATACCTATAGTTTCAAAAAGAACGTATAGGAGCCTCCGGGAGAATGCCCTTATTTATATATAATAAAATCCTCAAGACTCTGTTTTAGAATGAAACCAAATGCATTGTAATGTTCATAGCTTAATTACCTCAAAGCCTCAGAGAAAACTTTAAATGAAAGTTCAGAGAATGAGGATGTCTTGGTGTTTTTTGTTTTTGCTGGCTAGATCCTCACGACCCCTTTCTGGGTGCACTAGTTGCTCAAAAATAAATTCTGAACTCCCAGAAACAAGTCGAAGTCCTGAAGCGTACCATTGTTCTCTCAGCCTACTCGGCATTACCTTCAAAGAGAACTGATAGATGGGGTTGATTTTTCTGAGGTCGTTAATGACGAAGTAAAGAAGAGAGGCTCTCGCTGCCACCGGTCTGTAACGTTCTCGGGCCTCATTGATTTTCTCTTCATTTTCTTTGGCCTCCATCACCTGTGGTGACATCAAACCACGTCAGTAACCTAACTATGCGTATCCTCTATACTTATCCAAGTGACGGAGGGCGCATTTCTGAAATGAGACATTACTAGTATCAAAATAAATAACATGCAGCATCCATGCTCTTGAGCTGTTCAAATTTATTAAATTCATATTTAAAACAATTTTAATTTTATGTTTCTTGTAAGTATTAGAATATTTGAAATAAAAATTAAAAAATTTTTTTCCTAAGAGTGTCCAGTGAGAAGGAATGTAACTTCAGCCATCTTATGACTGCGGATTAAACAAACCTGACTGTTTGGGGCGCTGCAGAATTTATTCTGAGTGATGTCACCTTTCTGTTTCCCCTCTCTCTGTCAGGGGTTAATAACCCAGCTATATCACCTCCCAGGGAAAGCTCTTTAAAAGTCTGCTGGGTCAGTTCAGTGCCAACAACTTTATTGGGCAACTAGGTATACAAAAGCCGCCAAGGTCAATAATGTATCTAATAGCCATGCTCACTACTAAAAAGCCTTCAGGTGAAGACTCTCGTGACAGTCTAATTTTGACTTTTCCCCAGATCATCCATATGCTCATCTATTTCCATTTAGTTTGTCTTTATGTATTAGCCTCTGGGTGCATTCCCAGAGATAATTAAAAGAAACTATCAACCAATATGTTCATTTGTATTGAAGGCTCAAATATATATTGCTTTTATCTAGGACTACTGCTGTCATATAGCTTTATACGATGCAGTGTTTTCCCAAACATTTTAATAGACTCGATCCATCATATTTGTGTATAAAAGGAAATAAGGAAAATGTAGAGCACAGAGGGAGGTCCCTATATGGCAATATATTAAGAAGACAGGAAGAAACATTTTAAGAAATAATTAGAAGTTAATTTGAAAGCTAAGACCTAATTTACCTAATTGCTCTAATCTTTACCATCTCAGGAGCCACCTAGAATTCCTTTTATGTAAAAAAGAGAGTAATTTGGGATTCCGTTCCCTTGCTTAAATGAAGACAGATCTATTGGAGGAATGGAGACACAGCCTCCACTGGGTAATTAAGAGATTCCTTAGTAACGAGGATAGTCTAGAAGGCCAAGGTGGCTTCTTCCTCTTATTCCGAAGCAATGGAATTTTAAGGGTTAACGGTTACTGCTGAAAATCCAAAGTGCACATCATGCCTGAAGCATATGGGGACCCCTGTTGGATGTTCAGCAGGAAGTTTACTCAATGAGAAATCGTATTGGCTTTTAGGAAGGGCCATTTTCCCGGTGTGAAGAATGCACTTGAGGCAGCAGGAGACCATTTCTTCCTCAGTCTCCCAGCACCGAAGGCCTGCAAACGGAGCTTCGGCTCTCAGGATTTCTCTAAAATGTGCGACAGACTAGGAAACCTGTGGAGAGGCTGGACAACGTCAGTGTGCCAGAGCTAGCAGCTAAACGAAGTCGTTTTAGACTTTAGGCCCTATTAGCCGGCAGGCCTCAGTTTTCTTCCAATGGAGTCGCACAGAACAAGTAGCAGCGTGACACTTTAGTCTGAACGACTGGACTGCTGTTGAATCAGGAGAAGCGCAAGCGCAGCTCTCTCTCCACGCTGAATCCCCCCACTGCCCATTTTTCAGGGCAGCTCATTAGCTGACCTGAATTCAGTCCTCCCAGAGAAATCGCCAAATTCGATCACACTTCCATCCAAGCATGTGCTCACACGGACCACTGAAGCGACCCTCCTGGCGGCCTCTGCGTGTTCCTACCTTATGCTCTATCTCCGCGGCGGTCGCCTTTGTGGTCTCCAGTCTCTCTACCAGTCTGGTGTCATCCAGAAAGCTCCCCTCGGCGGCAGAGAGGCGCAGAAGGAGGTCGTCCTCCAGGTACTTCAGCTCTATCTTAAAGTCATTTTGGTGCTTTGTCAAAACCAACTAACGCGAACCAAAAAAAAGTTTAAAAAATGCTGGTTAAATTCATGTTTTCTGAGTTTCCTTAATCATCAATTTCTTGAAATCATAGCTAATAAAACACAACATTAAAGCACACCAATAATAAGTTTTAAAAATCCGTTTAAAAGGTTTCAGAAGGCATGCTGAGGTGTGGCTGCACCCCAGGACCCAGACTGTGAACACTGATCATAAACACTTAACATCATAAACCAACAGGAAGACTCTATTCTACAGGAAGAAACTTCTGTTTTATGCTTTGAATCTAAAGAGCTGGCAGCCATCATTTCCTTACACACACACACACACACACACACACAGCTAATCAAAACTCTTCTTCCATCCATCGGAGAACTGAGGTCATAGAACAACCTCCACTCTGAAAACTAGAGACAGGGGTGAGTGCAGACGACCACAGCTTACTGAGAACATTGAAATAATAATTGGCTACTTGCTAGAGGCAAAGCTTGAGTGTTAAGAACTCTGGGGTCCCAGTGTCAGGGGGCCCTCTGTACCTTTTTGAGTAGAAGGGGTTCTCACAGTGAACAATCAGAAAAAAATCTATGTCTGCTTTGGGCGGGGGACAAGGACCAATTCTGAAATATATCCAGAGAAAAGCAAGCATTTAAAATACGTGAAGAGCTCTCTGTTCTCTTAACAAAAGCCTGATCTCAAGGAAAATCGCTTTGCAGGAGTCTTCCCTGATCTAGGGTGAAGGGTGATTAGATCATTCAGCCGCTCCTGGACTTACCTGCTCACAGAGGGGGGATAGAAATAAATGATAGGACACCCGTCTGAAAGGCAAATCCCAATGACTAGTCATACTAGAAAACCCTGAGATTTAATCATAAGACTATAGAATACTTTCCACCAGTAATTTCTTACCACCGCAGCAACAGACTCCAGTATAATAACCTCACTTTACAACTGAGAGAGCTGTGAAATACAAACTCTATCTAGGAAGCCGCTTCTAGGGCAAGTCAGAGACATGGGAGACAAAATCAAGGACATTAGAGGAAACGGAAGCTATGACACCAACAGCTACAGCGAACGGTACACACAGCCTAACTCCTAGTCGTGCAAACACAGAACTGCACATCAAAGCTCCATTTACCACAGTTCAAATTACTCAATCCATCGTGTCTGGCTCTGGTGAAAAGGCGAAAAATACAGTCTGAAGAGATACAGCAAAATGGCGGAACAAGACTCAGGTGTGGCAGAGATTTTGAAATGATCAGACTGGGAATTAAGTATAACTACGTTTAATATGCGCAGGGCTCCAATGGAAAAAGTGAACAACATGTAGAACCACATGGGCGATGTAAGTAGGGAGATGGAAGTTCTAAGAAAAAATCAGAATGAAATGCTAGAAATAAAAACCGCTGTAGCAAATGAAGAACGCCTTTGACGGGCTCATTGGTAGGCTGGACTCAGTCCAGGTGGGTGAGTGAACATGAAAATATGTCCAAAGAAATTTTTAAACTGAGAAGAGAAAAAGAATTAAAAAGAAAAAGAAAAAAATTGCCAGAAACTATGGGGTAATTACAAAAAGTATTTTTTCTTTCAGGTATTTTCACATAAGGAACTGAAAGAAAAAAAAAGAGCAGAAAAAACAGTGGAGGCAATAACACATAGGAATTTTCCAAAATTAATGATATTCACCAAACCAGGAAGTCTATTCACACGTATGAGCATACTAAGCAGTATGAATAAGAAGTCTACACCTAGGCATATCATATTTAAACTATAGAAAATCAACAGCAGAGAAAGATTTTTTGAAACAAGCCACAGGGATTAAAAAACTCTCATCTGTGGAGGAAAAAGAATAAGAATTACATGGAACTTGAGAAACAAATGTAAACGAGAAAGAGTACATTAAAATATTTAAAATACTAAATGAAAAACCCCACCAACCTAAAATGAGGAAACGAAAATACTCTGTTAAAAGGGACCTGAACTACCCGTGAGGCGCTACGGCATTACCTGAATGTGGAATTAGATTAGCTGTAAATGTATACAGCAAGTGTTAAAGAAACCACTGAAGAAAAAAAATGTTAAGTACAATTTATCTGCTAACAGAGGACAAGTTCTGGAAACATATAAAATGCTCAGTTAACACCAGAGAACACAGAGGTGAAGAAAACACACACACAAAAGGCAAGGAACAAATGCAGCAAATAAAAAACAATGAGTCCTGACCGGTGTGGCTCAGTTGGTTGAACACTGTCCTGCAAAGTGAAAGGTCGCTGGTTCGATTCCCATCAGGGCACATGCCTGGGCTGGGGATACCTATGGAGAGGCAACTGATTGATGTTTCTCTCTGTCTCTTCCTCCCTTCCCCACTCTCAAAAAATTGATAGGCAAATATTTTTTAAAAGACAATGACAAATATGGTAGGTGTTATTCCAACTGTATCAGTAATCTCTTTGAATGTGGATTATCTAAATCCAGCAACTAAAACATAGTGACTAATACAGTAAGTTAAAAAAACAAGAACCGGACTTCCGGCCAAGATGGAGGCGTAGGTGGAACCACTGTGCCTCCTCTCACAACCAAGATTAAGGACAACAAATATTTATAAACAATAACACAACCAGAACACAGAAAATTGAAATGCGGAAGTCGACAACCAGTCAACCCAACCAGTAAGAGGGGCGGAGTCGGCAGGCAGCAGAGAGAGAAAGCAGCAGGAAAACGAGGTGGCTGCCAGGCTCGGGAGCGCCGGGAAGCCCTAGGTGGCGTAGAGCTTGCAGACCCCAGACGCAGGGAGGAGACGGGAGGAGACGAGCAGAGCACACAAGGCACACAGGGCAGTTAGCCAACTGTGGACACATATTC
>PVKM010044112.1:0-12334 GCA_004027735.1 Carollia perspicillata | reverse complement strand
TTTTTTTTTTTTCATTATTCCTACATCTTTTATCTTAACAGTATTTTTGTATTCCCCTTCTTTATATATAGTCTTCGTTGCTTGGCGGGTTATATTGTACCATTTTACAGATTTCTCCTATTCTCTCTTCCACAGTGTATTGGTAACTTACTGTCCTTCACGTGAATTGTGTTCCATCAGCACACTACTATAAGTCCTATACCCCCAATCATGTTATTCAGATCACATAGATTCTGGCATATGAGTGTTGCTCTAATATTATTGTAAATAATAGCTGTTCCACACAATTGTAAATACTTCACAGCACCCTTCCTGGATTTTAGCCCGTGTCTCAGTCTCCTGAACTCTATTATTGTGGAGGTTAACTCTATTCCCTTACACACTACACCTATGTACTGTCCTTTACTCTCACCTTACCCCAGAATCTGACCTCCCACAACTTCACTGCTTTCTAGATCCAACTCACAACACTTCCCTCCCCAGCAAGAGTATTATCTTCTTCCCTTACTTTCTTACATTGGCTAGTTGGGTTGCAGATCACGGGTAACACTATACATAGCCAAAAGATATCCTATCTCTTATATACTGGCTGCTACTGTAAATATCATAGAATACTCTCCTGCTGTCTTAAATAATTTTGCCTCCCCCTCCAACTGATCACAGAAAAGAGTAGGTGGAAGAGGTGAACACCAGGATACCCAAAGGAGACTGCACCACTGAATCTCACACACATTCTACCACAGCAGTTCACACCGCAAACCCTGAGAGCCAGAACAAATCCATTTCAGAAGCGGAAGCCAACAAGAAGAGTCTCACAAATAATGGGAAGAAAAAGAAACAATGCCCAAACAAAAGGACAAGAGGAAGCCTCAGAAAGAATGCTAAACAAAATGAAGGCAGTCAGCTATCAGATATTGAATTCAAAGAACTGGTTATCAGGAATTTCCATGAGCTCACAATGAGCTACCAGAAACTATAGGAGAACTACAGAGAACTCACTACAAATTATATCAACATGAAAAAAGAAATAGAAACTATCAACAAGGGGCAACAGGAAGTGAAGAATACAATTTCTGAACTGAAGAACACAGTGGAAGGAATCAAAAGCAGAATCCATGAAGCATAAGATCGGATCAGTGAGTTGGAGGACAAAGTAGAAAAAAACACCCAGAAAGAGCAAGAAAAGGAAAAAAGGCTCAAAAAGAATGAAGAGGGATTAAGAGAAATGCAAGACAATACAAAATGCAACAATATCCGTATATAGGGATACCAGAAGAAGAAGAAGAAGAGCAAGGGACAGAAAATCTATTTGAAAAAGTAATGATGGAAAAATTCCCTAATTTGATGAGAGAAAAAGTCACACAAATACAGGAAACACAGACAGTCCCAATCAAGAAGAACCCAAAGAGCCCACTTCAAGACATATCATAATTAAAATGACAAAATTCCAAGACAAAGAGAGAATCTTAAAGGCAGCAAGGGAGAAGAAGGAAGTAAATACAAGGGAGCCCCAATAAGGTTAGCTGCTGACTTCTCAATGGAAACACTCCAAGTCAGAAGAGAATGGCAAGAAATATTCCAAGTAATGAGAACCAGAGGCCTGCAACGTAGGCTTCTTTACCCAGTAAGGCTCTTAATCAAGATAGAAGGCCAAATAAAGAGCTTCTAAGACAAAAGAAGTCTAAAAGAATGCACATCCAACACTCCAGCTCTGCAAGACATGCTAAAGGGACTGCTCTAAGAAAAGGAAGAAAAAGAGAGAGACAGAGAGGAACATAGGTACAAAAATGACAATGAATAAATACCTATCCATAATAACCTTAAATGTAAATGGATTAAATGCTCCAATCAAAAGACACAGAATAGCTGAATAGATAAGAAAGCATAACTCACACATATGCTGCCTACAAGAGACCCACCTCAGGACAAAAGACATACACAGACTGAAAGTGAAGGGCTGGAAACAAATTGTCCAAGCAAATGGACAGGGGAAAAAAGCCAGGGTAGCAATAGTCATATCAGAAAAAATAAGACTTCAAAAAAAGGGCCATAAAGAGAGACCCAGAAGGTCACTTCATAATACTCAAGGGAAGAATCCACCAAGAAGACATACACATTGTAAATATATATGCACCGAACATTGGAGCACCCAAATACATAAAGAAAATCTTAGAGGACTTCAAGAAAGATATTGATAGCAACACAATTATAGTAGGAGATTTTAACACCCCACTGTCAAAAATGGACAGATCTGCCAAACAAAATATCAACAAAGATATTGTGGCATTGAACAACGCCCTAGATGAAATGGACTTCACTGATATATATAAAGCCCTGCATCTGAAAGAAGCTAAATACACATTCTTTTCAACTGCACATAGAACATTTTTGAAAATAGACCACATGTTAGGACACAAAACGAACCTCAACAAATTCAAGAAAATTGAAATCATACCAAGCATTTTTTCTGACCACAAGAAACTGAAATTAGAAACCAACACCAAGGGAAAAAACCAAAAACACTCAAAATCATGGAGATTGAATAGCATGCAATTAAACAATGAATGCATCAAGAATGAAATTAGAGAAGAAATCAAAAAGTTTCTGGAAAAAAATGAAAATGAACTCACAACAACCCCAAACTTATGGGACACAGCAAAGGCAGTCCTAAGAGGGAAGTTCATAGCAATACAGGCCTACCTAAAAAAGATAGAAACATTTCAAACAAACAACCTAACCCTACACCTACAAGAAATCGAGGAACAACAACGAAAACAACCCAGAGCAAGTAGAAGGAAGGAAATAACCAAGATCAGAGCAGAATTAAATGACATAGAGAGGAAAAGCACAATACTAAGGATCAATGAATCAAGGAGCTGATTTTTTGAAAAGATAAACAAAATCCACAAGCCTTTAAGCAGGCTCATCAAGAAAAAAACAGAGACAACCCAAATAAACACAATCAGAAATGAAAGAGGAGAGATTACAACTGACACCACAGAAATATAAAGGATTGTAAGACATTACTATGAAGAACTGTATGCCAAGAAATTTGAAAACCCAGGTGAAATGGACAAATTTCTAGAAAAATATAATCTTCCAAAACTTAATGAAGAGGAGCAGAAAGCCTGAACAGACCAATAACAGCAGATGAAATTGAAGCAGTAATCAAAAAACTCCCAACACACAAAGGCCCTGGACCAGATGGTTTCACAGGAGAATTCTACAGAGAATTTATGGAAGAGCTAACACCTATCCTTCACAGACTATTCCAAAAAATCCAAAGTGATAGAAGACTCCCAAACTCTTTTTATGAAGCCAGCATCATCCTAATCCCAAAACCAGATAAAGAAACAAGAAAGAAAGAAAACTTCAAGCCAATATCACTGATGAACATAGACACTAAAATCTTCAACAAAATATTGGCAAACCGCATCCAGCAACACATTAAAAAGATCATACACCATGGCCAAGTGGGATTCATCCTAGGGATGTCATCCCAGGATGGTTCAATATTTGCAAATCAGTAAATGTAATACATCACATAAACAAAAGCAAAGACAAAAGTCACATGATCATATCAATAGATGCGGAAAAACCATTTGACAAGGTACAGCACCCATTTATGATAAAAACACTCAGCAAAGTGGGAACAGAGGGAGCATTCCTCAACATAATAAAGGCCATATATGAGACACCTGTAGCCGACATCATACTCAATGGGCAAAAACTAAAACTTTTTCCACTAAGATCAGGAACAAGACAAGGTTGTCCACTTTCACCACTTTTATTCAATATAGTATTGGAAGTTTTAGCCACAGCAACCAGACAAGAAAAGGAAATAAAAGGCATCCAAACTGGAAAGGAGCAAACAAAACTGTCACAGTTTGCAGATGATATGATAGTGTACATGGAAAATCCTATAGACTCCACCCCAAAACTGCTCAACCTAATAAGTGAATTTGGCAAAACAGTGGGTTACAAAGTCAATATCCAGAAATCAAAGGCATTTTTGTATACCAATAATGAAACAGCAGAAGCAGAAATTAAGAAAAATATACCATTCGATATAGCAAAAAGAAAAATAAAATACCTAGGAATAAACCTAACCAGGGAGATAAAAGACCTGTATACAGAAAACTGCACAACACTGACGAATGAAATCAAGGAAGACACAAACAAATGGAAACATATACTGTGTTCATGGATTGGAAGAATTAACATCATCAAAATGTCCATATTACCCAAAGCAATATACAGACTCAATGCAATACCTATCAAAGTACCAATGGCATATTTCACAGACATAGAACAAACACTTCAAATGTTTATATGGAACCATAAATGACCCTGAATAGCAGCTGCAATTTTGAGGAAGAAAAACAATGTAGGAGAGATCACAATACCTGATACCAAAGTGTATTACAAGGCCACTGTAATCAAAACAGCCTAGTAGTGGCATAAAAACAGACACATAGACCAATGGAGCAGAACAGAGAGCCCAGAAATAAACTCAAGTCTCTATGGTCAGTTAATATTCGAGAAAGGGGGCAACATCATAAAATGAAGGTAAAATCGTCTCTTCAACAAATGGCGTTGGGAGAGCAGGACAGCTACATGCAAAAAATGAAACTCGAGCACCAACTTACACCATACACAAAAATAAATTCAAGATGGATAAAAGACTTAAATATAAGCCGTGACACCATTAAAATCCTAGAGGAGAACATAGGCAGGAAAATCTCAGATATCTCACACAGCAACATATTTACTGATGTGTCGCCTAGAGCAAGGGACATAAAGGAAAGAATAAACAAATGGGATCTCATCCAAATAAAAGGCTTCTGCACAGCTAAAGAAAACAGCATTAAAACAAAAAGAGAACCAACTATATGGGAAAATATATTTGACAATGATACCTCAGACAAGGGTTTAATCTCCAAAATATACAAAGAAGTTACAGGAATCCACTCCAAGAATATAAGCAACCCAATTAAAAAGTGGGCAAAGGACTTGGACAGACACTTCTCCAAGGAGAACATACAGAGGATTCAGAGATACATGAAAAGATGCTCAATATCACTAGCTATCAGAGAAATGCAAATTAAAACCACAATGAGATACCACTTTACACCAGTCAGAATGGCCATCATAAACAAAGCAACAAACAACAAGTGTTGGAGAGGATGTGGAGAAAAGGGGACCCTAGTTCACTGCTGGTGGGATTGCAGACTGGTACAACCACTATGGAAAACAGTATGGAATTTTCTAAGAAAACAAAAAATGGAGCTGCCTTTTGACCTAGCAATTCCACTGCTAGGATTATATCCTAAGAACCCTGAAACACGAATCCAAAAGAACCTATGCACCCCAATGTTCACAGCAGCACCATTTACAATAGCCAAGTGTTCGGAGCACCCTAGATGCCCAAGAGTAAATGAATGGATCAAAAAATTATGGTACATCTACACAATAGAATTCTATGCAGCAGAAAGAAAGAAGGAGCTCTTACCCTTTGCAACGAACGGCATGATGGAACTGGAAAGCATTATGCTGAGCGAAATAAGCCAGGCGGTGAAAGACAAATACCATATGATCTCACCTTTAACAGGAACCTAAACAACAAAACAAACAAGCAAGCAAAATATAACCAAAGACATTGAAATAGAAAACAGGCTGACAGTGACCAGAGGGAAGAGGGGAGGGAATTCCAGGGGAAAGGGGAAAGGGTCACAGGAACAAGTATAAAGGACACATGGACAAAAACTAAGGGGGGTTATAATAGGAGGTAGGTGGGGAGCACTGGCGGGGTGGACTGGGATGGGAGTAAAAGACAGAAAACTGTACTTGAACAACAATTAAAAAAACAACAACAACTCTAAGTTAGATTACTAAATGTTCAAGACACTATGGAAAACAGTTTAGCCATTACATACTAAAGAAATTAAAAGCTATTGTATGTGTTTGTGTAACAATTTTAATTAAAACCTATGACAAAATTATATAATTTATGTTTGATTTTGAAAGATAATAGATAAAATAACTGAGAATTATTTACTTGTTTTATCAAACATAAATACTGAAAACTAAAAAAAATCACTTAAAATTAACTTTATTTCAGTGTAGTATGTATTGCATTATACAATATAATTGCAGGTTTGTAACATTTTGACAAGTTACAAATATTTTACATCTTATCCAACTTTGTGGTCTCATCACCACAAAGACCCCCTTTATAGTCACTGTTTTGTGTTAATCTCAGCCTATCAATAGTGATGCTATCACCTGGAAATGCCCAGGGTAGGGAACACTCACTGGGGCATGTATTATTTGTGGTGAACTCACAGATATTTCTCCTTTCACAGCCAGTGTTGTGGCTGAACTGGCCTTTGTTTTTCTTATAAGACACGTCAGCAACAACCATCAGGATACTTTGAAAAGACAAGGCTTATTACTTACTAGTCCTGCAGGGTACAAGGCACACCGAGGGCCTCACAGTAAAGTCCTGGGAGGGAGAGAGGGAAGGAGACACACAGAGAGAAAGAGAGTGGGGCGGAGAGAGAGAGAAAGAGGGAGAAAGAATAAGAAGCAATCTGGTGTTCTGTGTTATTTGGGGTCAAGGGTGCAGTGTCTAGGTTTTCCTTAGGTTCATTCTTTCAGGAATTAATGTGATAAAAGGAAAAGCAGGGTCACTCAGAGGGTCAATTATTTATGTTACCCAGGGCTCACTAAAAGGGGAACTTCATGGGTGGGGAAGCCTGGCTCCTCATCGAGTTGTGTAGCTGGCAATGTGTTCATTCCAGACTTGAAGCTGATGCTTTAGCAATAAAAACTTAATGCCAGCCACTTACATTAAAATCAAGAAAACTAATTGTCAGGCACTTATACACACCCACGCCTCTCTCTTTTCTCTCTTCCACTGTTCCTAAACGTGGGTGACCATTAAACTGTTCTCCGTCTCTACAATGTTATTTGACAGTGTTATATAATTGGAATCAAACAGTACCTGACCTTTTGGGATTGCTTTTTATTTCAGTTAATGTAATGCTCTGAGGTCCATCCATGTTGCTATGTGTACAAATGGTTCATTCTTTTTTGTTGGTGAGTCAACTTCCATGGAATGAATGTATCACAATTTGTTTAACCATTTACCCACTGAAGGAAGTTTTAGTTTCCAGGTTTTATTATTACAAGCAAAGCTTTTATAAACATTTACACAAAGGATTTTCTGTGGAAATAATTTCCCATTTTTCCAGACTAAATGTCCAGCAGTATAACTGCTGTGCCATATTGTCGTTGCATGTTTAATTTTTAACTTAAATACTTTGCCAAAGATCTTTTCAGAATAGAATATCATTTGATATTTCCACCAGCAACATCCTTGCCAGTGTTTGGTATTTTCACCCATTTTTGTTTTAGGGTTTGTTTTTTTTAATAAAATCAGGTTCTGCATCTTTTACTTGACTTGTATAGAAGAAACTTGATATTGGAGAGGAGTGGTAGTCATAATACAATTCTATAAAAAGAAAACCTGTATGTTGCCATGTTGAAAAATAGTTATTCAGGGATCCCTCAGGGTTCTGCTTGTCACTGCCTGCCCCTGTTTCTTTGTGCGTAGGGAACATCCTTAGAAGACAGTGTTTGCCTCTGGAGCAAAGAGCAGACTGGCTTATGGCCTTAGAAGACAGAGATTGTTCCTCCATTTGAGCGAAGGGAAGATGTTCTTACTGCTCAGTATTAAAGATGTGGGTTTCCTAAGCTCACTGTTCCTTTTCTGTAATGCCAGCCTGTGTGCGTGCAGATGTCACCTGGCCTTCTCCACATCACCTGTGGGAACTGGGGTGATGTGAATCGTAAAAATGGTGATACTCTGCTGCTGTGCTCTCAGTAATTACTTATGCTCTGAGCAATAAATTCTTTCTCTCTGACCCAGCAGTTTTCTGGAGTCTATCAGTATACATGGGGCTGTGGCAGGGAGATAGGGTCAAATCTCATATTCTTCAGAGTTATGGAAAGGAAATCATGAATGATGTATAGCATATGTACGTGACTGCTAATGGGTGCAGGTTTCTTTGAGGGGTGTTGAGAATGTTCTGAAATTACTGGCAATGGCTGCACAACCTTTGGAATATACTAAAAACCACTATACTAAATATGTTAAAGTAAATTTTATTGATTATGCTATTACAGTTGTCCCATTTATTTCTCCCCTTTATCCCCCTTTCCCCTGTATCTCACTTCCCTCCAGGATTCCCCCACCCACTAAGTTCACATCCATGGGTTGTACATATAAGTTCTTTGGCTTTTCCATTTCCCATACTATTCTTAACACCCCCCTGTCTATTTTGTACCTAGCAATTATGCTTCTTATTCCCTGTACCTTTTTGACCATACTCCTCCCTCCTCATCCCCACTGATAACCCTCCATGTGATCTCCATTTCTGTGAGTCTGTTCCTGCTCTAGTTTTTTGCTTAGTTCGTTTTTGTTGTTAGGTTCACTTATAGATAGTTGTGAGTTTGTTCTCATTTTACTATTCATATTTTTGATCTTCTTCTTTTTCTTAGATAAGTTCCTTTCACATTTCATATAAGGGCTGGGTGATGATGAACTCCTTTAACTTGTTGTCTAGGAAGTACTTTATATGCCCTTCCATTCTAAATGATAGCTTTGCTGTAGAGACTGATATTGGCTGTAGATCCTTGCCTTTCATGGCTCTTAATATGTCTTTCCAGCTCTTTCTTGCCTGCAAAGCTTCTTTTGAGAAATCAGCTGATAGGCTTATGGGAACTCCTTTGTAAGTAACTCTCTCCTTTTCTCTTGCTGCTTTTAAGATTCTCTCCTTATCTTTAATCTTTGGCAATTTATTTGTGATGCGTCTTGGTGTGTTCCTCCCTGGGTCCAACTTCTTAGGAACTCTCCGAGCTTCTTGGACTTATATATCTACTCCCTTCACCAGACTGGGGAACTTTTCTTCATTATTTTTTCAAATAAGTTTTCAATTTCTTGCTCTTCCTCTTCTCCTTCTGGCACCCCTATGGTTTGGATGTTGGAACGTTTCAAGTTGTCCCAGAGGTTCCTAAGCCTCTCTTCGTTGTTTTTAATTCTTGTTTCTTCATTCTGTTCCAGTGGAATGTTTATTTCTTCCTTTTGTTCTAAATCATTGATGTGAGTCTCAGTTTCCTTCCCTTCATTGTTGGTTCCCTGTATAGTTTCCCTTCTTTCACTTTGTACAGCCTTCACTTCTTCCTTTATTTTGTGTCCATACTAATTATTTTTGTGAGCATCTTGATTACCAGTGTTTTGAACTCTCCATCTGACAGGTTGGCTACCTCCTTGTTGCTTAGTTCTTTTTCTGGGACTTTGATCTGTTCTTTCACTTGGGCCATATTTCTTTGTCTCAGCACATGTGTTATGTTGTAAGGGGCAGAGCCTTAGGTATTTGACAGGGCAGGGCAACCACTTCACTGGGTTGTGGCTCTGCATGTGAGGAAGGGGTCAGAGAAGGGGCAATGCTGCTTGCTTGGCTCTTGTCCCACTTTCAGTCACTTCCTCTGCTACCCAGAAGTGAATTGGGACCTTCTGGTGCTGATCCCCGGGTGTGTGGGTTCATGTACATTCTAGGACACTGGTGGACCCTCTATCAGACTCCCCTGTGAAACTGGGCATTTCTCCTGCTGTCACAACCCACTCAGGTTTTTACAGCCAGAGGTTTTGAGTCTTTATTTCCCTGAGCTAGAACCTTGGGTTGTGCAGCCTGTCTCACTCCCCAGTTGTTCCGGTTCATCCACACACAAATGTAGGACTGCCTGCAAAAACTGCTAAATTGTATACTTTACAAGTATGCAGTTTATGGTAATAAATTAGATCTTAACAAAAAGAAATATGGCAAAATCTAGTTGAAGGGTATATAGGATCCATTTTGTCAGATATAAGTATGGTTACACCTGCTTTTCTGGGATGGTATTTACTTGGAGAATCATTTTCCACCCTTCCACTTTAGTCTAACTTTGTCTTTGCAGCTTAGAAGTGTCTTCTGAAGGCAGCAGGATGGTTGGGTTTTGTTTTTTTTAACCAGTGTGCTCCTCTGTGCCTCTTTATTGGTGAATTCAGTCCATTTACATTTAGGGTAATAATTGATGTATGAGGATTTCTATAGCCATTTTATCTTTTGTTTTCTGGTAGCCCATGCCTGAATTGGTTCTTTTCCTTTGTGTTTCTGACTGTTGTTTTTGTTTGGTGACATTACATCCCTTTGTTCCTCTGTTTCCTTTTTTTTAAGCTACGTGTCTCAGTTTTGTTTGTGCATGTGTGTGTGTGTAGTAAAAATTACATTTATGAAAAGGAAAGTTTCATATACAAGATCTGTCCAGCCCTGGCTGGTGTAGCTCAGTGGATTGAGCTCAGGCCTGTGAACCAAAGGATCGCAGTTCAATTCCCAGTCAGGGCACATGCCTGGGTTGCAGGCCAGTTGCCAGCAGGGGACTCACGAGAGGCAACCATACATTGATATTTCTCTCCCTCTTTCCTTCCCTTCCCCTCTAAAGATAAATAAATAAAATATTTTAAAATTTTTTAAAAAGATCTGTCCAGAAGGTGTCTAGCCATGTAATATGAAAAATAGAGATATTTATTGAAGAAGATACAAGATACAAGAAACATTGAACATAGGACAATGATGCCTCAGTCCCCTTCAAAGTAGGCACCTTGGGACCTCACACAGTTCTCCCAATCACATTAGCTGCCCTGTTGTATTTTCCTGAATCTCATCGAAGGTCTGAAATCGCTTCCCTTTCAAAGATGATTTAAGTGTTGGGAAAAGCCAGAAGTTGCACTGTGCCAAATATGGGCTGTAGGGAGCCTGAGTCACCTGGGTGATTTAATGTCTCACAAAAAAACCTCTGCATGAGACATGATGCATGAGTGAATGCCTTGTTGTGATGAAGCTGCCAATCATCAGTTGCCCATAGTTGCAGCCTTCTGAATCATCCAAATAGTTTCTGCAGAGGAGTGTTCAAGCTTAACCAAAAATTTCATGCAGATTTGTTGCTCTACTAACTCAGTCATTTTTAATGTGACAGCCACACAGTACACATGCTCGCTGAACAGTGCCTGCCACCCCCACTGGCTAGTACAGTGAAATTGTCATTGTTCATGCCTGCTCATTCCAGTCCACTCTCCTTGGCTGCCAGGTTACATTGATGTCAGGCAAACTGTTCTTGTTATATTAACAATGGTTGGACTTTCTCCAGACACACCTCTTAAACAGTAGTCCATTTTCTTCTGAATGCATCCAACTCCATCCTCCTTTGCAAATTCAGACATTTATCTCCTCCCTTTTCATGTTTTTGTTGTCACAAATTATCTCTGTTTATGCTGTAAGTTTGTTGGTGATGTTACTCATAGTTTTGTGATTTTTTTTTTGTTTCAGGTAGAATAACCCCCTGGAGTATTTTCTGCAATGGAGGTCTTCTGTGATAAATTCCCTTAGCTTCTGTATGTCTGGATAGGTCTATATGTCTCCTTCATATTTAAAGAGTAACTTTGCTGGATATATTACTTTTGGCTAGTAATTTCTCTCTTTCATTAGTTTGAATATTTGGTTCTACTCTCTTCTAGCTTGTAGAGTCTCTGGTGAAAAGTCCAATGATAACCTAATGTGTTTCCTTTATAGGTTACTTTCTTCTTTTCCCAGATGTCTGCAGAATTCTTTATTTGTCATTAATTTTTGAAAATTTTTATACAATGTGCCTTGGAGAAGTCCTCTTTGGATTGAGGTTAAGTAGGTGGTTTGCTTCTTGGATTCAAAGAGCTAGCCTTGAGTATTTTCAGAACTGCAATCTTCATTTCTCTGTCATTTATATCAAACACATTTCCATGTGTTGGCTTTCTGGAGATTTTTCATTTTCTTTCTTTCTTTTTAAATTTGTATTTATTTATTTTTAGAGAGAGGGGAAGAGAGGGAGAAAGAGAGGGAGAGAAACATCAATGTGTGGTTGACTCTTATGCTCCCTCTATAGGGGACCTGGCCTGCAACCCAGGCATGTGCCCTGACTAGGAATTGAACTTGTGACCCTTTGATCCACAGACTGGCTCTCAGTCCTTTGAGCCACACTAACCAGGGCTCATTTTCTTTATGAACTACCTTGTCTTGGTTATTTATGTATAGTATTTGATGTATTTCTTCTCTGTCTAGGCATCTATGATGAGAGGCATTACTCTAGAAGATCAATACAAAGAGGTCTTTCTATTATTTTCCAGTAAGTGGTGCTGAATCAGAAGTTTTTAGCTTTGTGAAATCCCAGTATTGGCCTCCATCCATCTCTGGCTGCCATT